>CM035843.1:223265139-223322639 GCA_020510985.1 Pholidichthys leucotaenia
TGAACATTCCGTCTTTTGGCGAGTTGATACGTAACGATGTTTACAGTTTGATGACAAGGTTGCTGCCATGTAACAATCATCTTATATCAGCAATTGTCAACTCGTCACTCACACTTCAGCATTTGGAAGTGGTGGCGTTCCATTTTATACTGAGTCCAGTATTGTATGTTATTGTTGTTACAAGACCGCCGACTGTCTGCTGATCTGCATATACTTTTATTTATTTATTTATTTATTTTCTACTCCTTTTAGTTCTGCATTTAATATGAACCCTGAGTTTGAAATAAACGTTTGATTTTCGAATAAAACCCACGCCAACCCGTCTACCTAATTGGCATCCGTCAGTGAAGCCCTCAGTGCTGCTTTCAGTGATCTAAAATGCTCACATAACCCATTGGCCTGTGGGTTGTACGCAGTTGTGTCATGACTTCTTTTGTTTTTTCTTTTGAATTCTTGGATGGAACATGGGTGGGCAATATAAGCTGCGGATTCAGCCATCACATATTTCGGATAACTTATGTTGAACTGTATAATCAGAGGAGCTATTGTCTAATTTGACCTTGTTGGATTTTATTACCCCCTTTGTTATATTATTCACTTTCTTTTAACCTGTACTCTTAATCTATTCGAAATAAAGATTAATTCATTCGTTCATTCAATTGCAACACCCCCAGCCTGGGAGTTTGCAGATGCAGGACATGGACACAACACCAACACTTCAGTTTATTACCTCCGCCAAGGAGGTAATGCTTTTACTACTGAACCACTAATCCTATCATTGTGAATCCAATTGCTACTCAGATGTTTTCATGGTCAAGGAATCTGACAACGTACACACAAACACTGTATGGGGGGAACTGTGGCGCTTGGCGGAGGTCTGCGCTCTCCGAGTGCTTTTCTAGTTATATCGTGAAAATGACACGAGACGTAAAGCTTCTTGAGGGACATCCAACTGAACTTTATTAAGCAGAACACTCAACTATATACAAAGTGGGCTGTGCCCGCCTGGCGTCATCCTGTGGGTGGGCACGGCATCCCAGACACCCAAATCCCACACACAACATTTCCTCCCCTTTTAAAAAATGTCAAGCACACAAACAACCCACCCTAATTTGTCACCAGTCTCACGCTTTAAAAGGGGAAGAACATATGTACAAAAATAAATAAACTCCTATCCATTCACACAACTAAGGCTGGGGGGCCGGGTAAACTGCCAGGGCCCTCTACTCTGCTGAGCAGGTTATTCTGCCGCTAAAAGAGAACAATTTAACAAAACAAAATAAGGCCTTGTTTCTAACTCAAAACAATCCCCTTAACAATACTATATAAATATCACACACAAAACCACAACACACACACTACTCGCGGCCCCCACCCCAACTCCCACCCCACTATGGGCATTCAAAACAAAATCATGTTGGGTGTTCAATTACAATAATTTAAATGAAGCTGGTGGGCTCAAATTTACCATACACATAATTAAGCACCGAGCCACCACCCCTGCAAAACTTATCATATACTGTAAATACCAATCAAACAGCAGCATTCCAAAACACAGTACTAAATCTGGCATACCGCCATCGTGGCTTATAAAATTTATCATGTAAACACACACCCTAGGTTCACAACTAAACAATTAAACATGCCTGCTGTACTTTCTCTTTTTTTAAAATAAATTTACCAGGGCACCAAACAGTAAAACTACACACGTTTATTGACATATATAGACATTCATATCAGAAAAATAAAATTTCAGGTAACCCCAACGTCTCTGGGTAGCCACCATCTTCTATACAGCCACGGATGGCCTGGGCATCCCCATGGCATTCTTAAGTTCGGCCGCTGCCGCCCCCCAGGGTCAAAACACCCCTCTCTGGACAACTAACTAACCTTTTTCCAACCTTCCAAACTATTTTTTCTACTCTGGGCCGAACCCCGCCGTCGACCCGCAGGGGAACCCAACCCGGTCTCCCGTGCCCGCCACGTCGCCTCAGGACCTCCTTCCTGCATCATGCTGTCCCGCCGACCCAGTCCAAGCTCTCGCCCCGACGATGGCGTTTGGCACTCTGCAGAACTGCGCCAAATTGTCCCGCTCTACCCTCTCACTTCTTAGCCCCGAACACTTCGACCCCCCGTGGTCGTGTTCTGGGGACCGCTGAAACTCGCTTGTCTGCGCTGCTCGCTGTCACCGTGTCCGGCCGTTGCTGCTCACCTTCGTGGTTCTCAGCGTCATCCTCACTGGCATCGTTCTCCGGTCCGGGCACCATGACGCAGCTTTCGACTCCCTCGTTCTATGTGTCATGTTATGTAGCCTCCATAATTGGCTCCTGTTCACCTCCAGGACACGCACCATCACCCTCGTCGAGCCCGCTCACTGACCTGGGCTCCTCACCGCTGCATTCACTGCTCTCGGTGTTGGTGCTCTGCTGCTCTGCCACCATGTCCTGTGTCTGCTGTACCTCGCTGGGGCCTTCAGCCTGCCTGGCCCCGCTCGCCCGCTTCTTGCCTGGCCACCCCGTCCTTAAAGGCCACCCCGGGGGTCTCTGTGTGCCGTCCAGCACCCTCTTCCAGGGCAGCATGAGAACTGGCATCGGGTCCATCCCGAGGCGGCAGCACATGGCGCCAAATGTGCTCTCCCCCTGTATGGCCTCCGGCGGCGGGGCTAACTCCTGCTGCGCCACCTCTCCGTTGGTGTTGGTCTAGCTTCACTGTTGTCTAACCTCCCACTGCATGGCTTCCAGCTGCGGAGCTAACTCCTGCTGCGCCACCTCTCCGTTGGTGTTGATCTCGCTTAACTTGGGCTCTCTCCATCTTCGCTCCGCCTCTGGCTGCTCGAGGGGTGAGGGCAATTCTGGGTCCTGCTCATCCTCCATCTCATCTTCATCATTCGAGCTGTAGTCCCTCCCTGAGTCCCATTCGCTGTCCGTTTCACTCACACTGAGGTCTTCGGCCGCACCCACGTCCGCAAGGCCCGTGTAAACCAGTCCTGGGCCGCTGACCGTCTGTCCACCAATTTCAAAAGTGAAACCCAGCTCATCACCGTGCAGCGGGCTGCACGGTGGCGCAGTGGTTAGCACTGCGGCAGCACAGTTTACCCTTGGCCGGGGGATCGTGGGGATCGTGGGATCGTGGGTTCGATCAAAGCCCCCGACCAACAGTGATCTGTGTGGAGTTTGCATGTTCTCCCCGTGTATGCGTGGGCTTACCCCAGGATTTCTCCGGTTTCCTCCCACATGCCAAAAACATGCAGGTTAGGTTAATTGGAGACTCTAAAGTGGCCCTAGGTGTGAATGTGTGTGTGAATGCTTAAGGGATAGCGCCGTATCGTGGCTGCTTCATCCATCCAGGTGGTGGATGACCCTCAATTTCCCCTCTGGGGATCAATAAAGTATACTAAATCTAAATCTAAAAAAAAAAAATCTAAATCAAACAGGTCCCACCGCATAACATTTTCACCACGGCATGCCACCTGGAACCTGAACGTGGGAAGGGTCTTCTCACCATACTGCACCGCCAGTGTGATATACCTGCTGTTCCCGAGGTCCTCATTGTCAGGCAGTTCCGCCGCATCCGGGTGCCGGGGTGTGAGTCTCCGAACCCAGGCCTCACTCAGGATGGAGCGCAGGGCGGCGGTGGCTAACAGCACGGGCACCCTCACACCGTCCAGCTTCACCACCCGTTGCAGTCCAGACCACCCTTCGGGACGTGCGATGTTGACACCTTGTCTGCTGTCGTCAGTGACCAGGGGATCCTCCACACATGGCCCTGGTTCTGCCTCAAGGCCCAGTTTTGCACCCTTAGCCCTGTTTTGTCGTGAAACTAGCCTGTTAGCTAGCCTGTCTACAGGCTCTGACTGAGCTGTTAGCTCTCCCAAGCTAGCTAGCTCCGGCATGTCCAGCGCCACCAGCCTCTTTGCCCGCATCTCTCTGGCTCTCGTCCACTCCGCGAAGTGCACCTCCACATGCCCGACAGCCTCCACGTAGCCCTCACTCGTGCCCAGCGAGTTGAGAATCCTTCGGCCCTCCGCACCAAGGTTACGAGCCAGGAGGGCCCACCACTGTCTCTCATCAAGCTGAAGGAAACCCAGCGAGTCGACATACTCCTCAAATTCCCATCTCCACTGTTGCCATGAAATTAACGGCTCACCTGGGTTCTCCAGAAATGGCAACAGCCGCTGATTAAGCCAGCATGCTCCCATTGGTCTCCTCATCGCCAAATGTTATATCGTGAAAATGACACGAGATGGAGAGCTTCTTGAGGGACATCCAACTGAACTTTATTAAGCAGAACACTCAACTATATACAGAGTGGGCCGTGCCCGCCTGACGTCATCCTGTGGGTGGGCACGGCATCCCAGACACCCAAATCCCATACACAACAATGATCACTAACAACAGTATTGCCTATTGTACAAGAGGACACAACTTGTACTAATATTAGGGATGAAAAAATAATCAGTCCTCGTATGACACTTATGGGGGTAGGGGGAGTAAAATGTGAATTCCTTAGCAGATGGATGGAGAGTTCGCCATACATCTACTAGATTCCTTTCTTCACAAATAGCATAAAGAGCATCAGCCTGAGTTGTTAAAGATGTATTTCGAGGAGAATGTCTATCAAGCAAGGGGTTAAGTAAGCAATTAAAATTTCCTCCCAATAAAGCTATTGCTGGGGAGAGCTCTGCAAACTCAGAGCATAGTTGCCAAGTCCACTTATTATAAGTGACTTTGGGCTTGTTTTTCTCTACAGTTGCTTTCAAATCTCGTCAGTCACGGGTTGCAGGTTTTTGGGCTTGTTTTTTTTAAACTTGTAGTTGCTTATTTGGGCTTGCTTTGCTGTCTGCGTGACAGCTCTCCCTGATATGATTTCAGAAACACCCAGAAGCAGACACTGGCTCAACAACAATAATGATCTTTATTGAGTGAAAGTGAAGGAGTATGTGTGCATTTGGAGCTGTGTGTATGTGGTGTGGTGGGAGCAGGAGCGTGAACAGCAGGATGGATCTGGCAACCCTGCAATGACAGTAGAGACAGAAGGATTAGACTCAGGCTGGCAGGTAATGATATTAACAGAGATCTTACAGTCTTACGGCAGTGAAGAGTTAATCTGACTCTGAAGAGATGACTGTCCAAGACCAGCCAGCGTCTCACTGTGGTGCCATGGTGCAGGTGCAGAATATTTACAGTGCAGCTTAGGGTGAAGAAAACGTGTTGTGCGCTCCAGCTCACCAGTCTGCGAGATGGGAAAGACACTGTCCACAGATGAGGTCCGGTCCGCCGCCAGGAGGAAGAAGAGATCTGCCTGGAGGGTGGTCCACCTGTGCACAGGGAACAAACGCAGAGTAGGCTGGTGCATCACTCTAGAAAAGCTTACGTTATGTTGGGGAGAAGTGACTCCCGTAAGGCGAGAAGCAGGAGATAAGAGGTGGAACTCTCAAGGCAAAGATCCACTCCAGAAGACTCTGGAGTGGAGCTCATCCTGGGAGAAAGCATAGATGTCTTCGTGCTGCCTTCTGGGCAGCGTTCCTTATGAAGGCTGCTTAATGAGGAGACACAGGTGTGCCCGCAGCTGTGAAAGATAATTAGGGCAAAGGGTACACACAGCGCAGATCACCACACTCCCAGCTTGGTTGTGCAAGATTATAAGCTGTGTCTCCATACCAAGAAGTTCAAAATCTGTTAATTTTTGAGGAAGTTGTTGAGGTAAAAGTGGCTGGCCAGGGGCTTCACTTCTGGCGGCCAATGATTCATCCAATTTTTCTATAGAGATCAGTGGCCCACCGATTCCACTCAGCTCTGTACTCGCTAATGGGGTGTGAGCTATCCAGGTTTTTTTTTTTAAAACAGATCAGTGCACATGTGACCTTAAATTGCCTTAAATTGAAAAAAAGATTCTCCATTGAAATGAATGGCAAGAGCAAAGTTATCTTTTGATCCCGTTCAAATTTTGCCGCGAGTTACACATATACGGAGCCCCTAAAGGGACATGGTGAAAAAAATAAATAAATCGTGGAAACAGTCCAAAAAATAATAATAATAAGTTTCAGGTGCGCACCAGAAACTTAGCTTTACAGTGATCCCTCGCTACTTCGTGCCTCACCTTTCGCGCCCTCAGTGCATCGTGGATTTTTCAAAAATATTCATCAAAAATTCAAAATTGAGAAAAAATGGGCGGGCGCTAGCAGAAGGCTGGGAGACTACATTAGAACATCAGGTATCAACACGGAGAGCCCGCACAACTCAAAATCCACCTCTCTGTTCGCTGTTCTCGTGTTGGCTCGGCTCGGGAATCTCGCAAGCTGATTGGCCGAGACGTTTTACCCAGCTTCTCTCCCTGCCGAGCGCCCATACCCAGTGAAGAAAGACCGCATTCATTGTTCTTTATCGCTCGTGTTGCTTAGTCTCGCCGCGTGGAACTTTTCGCTGTTCTCTTGTGCCTTTTTAAATAGTCTTCCCGTCGAGCCACTACGCCGCCTCCTGCAGCTTCTCCAGCTCTATCGGAAGCTGCCCTCGACGATCCTGCGCCTCTAGCACCTGACGATGAGGCGTCACCTGAGGAGCAGTAAAGCTCTCATTAACCTGTGCAGTAAATCATCTTCATCTTGAGTTACGTATCTTGTTATAAGAATAAAAGAGTTCTAAAAACATATTTATGTACACTTTATTTACATCTACATATGTATGTACACTTACACACACACACACACACACACGTATCATATGAGACAGAGAGTGAGAGAATGAACGTACGTATTATTTATGGGTGACGTCATTAGGGGTGACGCTACTTCGCGGTTTTTCACTTTTCGCGGTCGGTTCTGGAACCCATTAACCGCGATAAGTGAGGGATCACTGTATTTGTTTTTCCTACCATTTATTTTTTATTTCCACCATGTCCCTTTAGGGGCTCCATACACATATGATGTTTGTCAATTTAAAAGATAATTTTCCACGTAATTAAGGTTGTTGGCTGTTGTGTAAATTTAGTTTTTGTTTAAAGGACTAGCGGACAACAACTCCCATCATCCCACATCACTAAACTGTAATCATGTTTAGTGCTGTTACTTATGCAGAATGTACATGTCTTTTTTCTTTTGATCAGACTTTAAAAATTAAATTTATTTAAAGTTTTTATGTTGACTGTGTTTACTACAAATTTGCTGTTGCTTATGCACAATGCATTTGTATTTTCCTTTAATTAGAGTTTACAAAATTCCATTATTCAATGCTGACTGTGTTTACAGTCAATTCACTGCAAACAAAAATAAATCTATATATCAGTATGTTATCAAGCAGACTCTTTTACAGTGTGGTAGGTTGCTTGTTGGGCTTGTTTTGGGCTTGTTTCCATACAGCTGGTCACTTGTTTCTCTCTTGAAACCTGGCAACACTGATTCAGAGAAGGCCTTAATCAGGAAGCTGGGTGAATAATTTGGTGGGCAATTAAGATTCATGATGATGATGGATTGAGCCATCGCCAATGACGGATCTCCCGCCTTTTGCCTGCATTAAATTGTAAGGGGATGCTTGTGACGGCGATGACTGATGAGGCCAATGCGTGAAGCACATGGCATATTGCAATCGGAACAGATGTAGTACATAATTGCCTGAGTGGGTGACACGGACTGCTGTAGACATCTCTGTTGCTTGGTGGCACCGTGACGTGCTTCGTGGCAGGCATCCAAACAGACAGTTCTATCTCTCTTGAAGAGGTCAACACTTTCATGACAAATCTTTCACCAAAGGGGGGCGATTCTTGGCCTGTGTTTCCCATGTCATAGGATCAATCCCACACGACTTGAGTGAGGCTTTGAGCACGTCTTTATACTGCTTCCACTGACCGCCCCGTGACCTCCACCCTTCGTCCAACTGGCCAAATAACAGGATTTTAGGAATGCGCTGATCTGTCATCTGAACAACATGGCCGGTCCAATGCAACTGGGCATGTATGATGAATGACTCAATGCTGGTGATATTGCAGCAACGGAGGACTTCAGTATTGGCAACTTTGTCCTGCCACGTGATTCCACACAGCTTCCTTAAACACCGCATGTGAAACTGTTCAAGTTTCTTCACATGGGGATGATAGGTTATCCACGACTTGCACCCATAGAGGAGTGTAGACAGAACAATGGTGCAATAGACCTTGATCTTGGTGCTTAGACGAATGCCACGCTTCAACCATAGACAATGCTGTAGGCGTCCATAGGATGCACTAGCCTTGCTGATGCGGTGGGTAACTTCATCAATCTTAGCGTTCTGTGAGATGATGCCCCCCAGGTAGCAGAACTTGTCAACTGCCTTGAGGGGTTCACCACCGATGGTAACAACAGGATTTATCAGGAGTGTACCAGGACAAGGTTGACGTAAAACCTCTGTCTTCTTGATACTTATAGTGAGTCCATAACGATTCGTTGCTCTAGCAAACTGGTCAACAATGAACTGCACATCTTCAAGAGTGCGAGTGATGAGCGCGCAGTCGTCGGCATAGAGAAGATCTCGCAGCATCATGCATGACATCTTTGTTTTAGCCTTTAAACGTTGCAAGTTGAATACATTGCCGTCAGTGCGAAACTGGATCCTTACACCCCTGTCACAGTCCTTGAAAGCATCAAGGAGCATTGCGGCAAAGATGATACTAAAGAACAGCGACACCATAACACACCCCTGCTTAGTGCCGTTGATGATAGGGAATGGATTGGAGATTAAACCACTCTCAACCACCCGCCCAGCCATGCAATCATGGAATGAGCGGATGATACTGATGATCTTAGGAGGGCACCCGACCCTGGTGAGCAGCTTCCACAGGCCCTCTCTCCCAACAGAGTTGAAGGCCTTAGTCAGGTCTATGAACACTATGAACAAATCACAGTTTTGTTCTCGGCACTTCTCTTGTATTTGCCTGGCTACAAACATCATGTCAATGGTGCCTCGTCCTGCTCGAAAGCTACATTGACTCTCAGGAATGATGTTGTCGACAACATAATGATTGAGGCGGTTTATGATCACACGTGCTAGAGTCTTACCAGCGATGGCGAGGAGCGATGTTCCTCTGTGGTTATCACAGCAGTGGCGGTTTCCCTTATGCTTGTACAGGTGAACAATCAATACATCCTTGAAGTCTTGTGGAACCGCCTCCTGCTCCCATATGGTAGCAAATAACTGGGTGAGACGGGCAACGACGATGTTACCGCCACACTTATAGATCTCCGGCGGGATACCATCTCCACCAGCTGCCTTACCACTAGACGTCTGTTTGATGGCATCTTTAATCTCAGTAACTGTCGGTGGGACATTCAGCTCCTCTATGATAGGTCTCTGAGGAAGCTGTGTGATGGCTTCATCAGAGATCACAGATTGGCAATTCAGGACACCATTAAAGTGTTCTACCCAAAGCTCCAGGATGAGAGCCGGCTACCTAATGAGCGTCTGACCGTCCGAAGAGGACACTGGCATACTGCCCTGTGATGTCGGACCATAGACCGCCTTCAGGCCATTATAGAACGCTTTCATATCATTCTTGTTGGCAGCTTCCTGGAGGTCCTCAGCTCTAGCAATCCACCACTGGATGATAGTAATCTCTTCGCCATGTAAAACCCCTTTAATAATCACATATCTTCCATGTGTGTCTTTGACACATTTCATCAGCTGAAACGGGAGGTTTTTATGTATTATGACTACACCCCTGCTGCTGGTGTTATAAGAGGAACAATAAACCTGGCAAACCCAACTATGCTTAAGTTTGTGATGTCCACTGTCATCCAGGTGTGATTCCTGTAATAAAGCCACATCTACTCTTTCCCTTTTCAATAAAGCATAAATCTTTCTCTGCTCCACGTTTCCTTTCAAGCCCCTCACATTCCACGAACAAAGTTTGATCCTCTTAGACGACATTAAGATTTATGAACCCTGAAAAGACAAATAAATATGTCTCCAGTACCCTATTTTGCACATGTGAGACTTTTGCGCAGCTGTTGCAGTTAGCATAATATAATGTACAGGTAATACAGATCTTAACACCGCAGACCATTGCTCAGCACAAAACACACACCAGAACACAAAACCAAAACAAAAAATACACAGAACTATACCAAAACAAAGTAAATAGTAAGTGGGATCCTTCCCCAGATGGCATGGGGATTGCTGTTCGTCAAAGCACTTACTAAAGGGCCAAAACACCTCTTAAAAGAATAATACTAAAAAAAGAGAGAGAGAAAAAGGCAGAGCCTGCGCATAATTCATTCCTTTCACAAGTGCACACAGCAGAAAAAAAATGAGCGAAAAAAAAAGAACAAAAGAAGCAAGTGATAACTTAGATGACGCCCTTTAATATTAAAGATAAACACTACGTTTGAATTTAAGTCATATTCGATACGGAATTTTAGCTTTAAATGATTGGATTCACGGGTTGACGTATACATATATTGAACTCAAAGAGCTGTGCCCATTATTTAAACCACATATCACACACAGAGAATCATAATAAGACACGGAGATAGACAATAGAAAATGCAATGTCCAACCTTAATGTCCACATATTCATCAATCCTGATTTGTTGCACTGGATACAAAAGACATAGCTTCAGTCGGGGAGAGGAAAGTTTTCTTAGTGCCGATAAAGGATACTTGCAGCCTTGCGGGGAACAGCATAGAGTATTCTGCTCCGATTCCTCTCAGGCGCTGCTTAGCTTTGTTAAACTCCTTTCATCTATGAAGAACCTCGGCAGAAAGGTCATGGTAAAAAGATATTTTCCTCCCGTCTAAGGTGATGCTGCCGTTGCCTGCTTTACATCGTGCTGCTACCTTATTTTCTTCCATCACAAGTGAGCGTCGATGAGGGTTGACCTTAAAATAGCGCTGGTTTAAAAACTACTACAGTTTTGTTTGTTTGTCTGGTTGTTCTGTGTTTCACGGTTTGTACTGGCAAGAGAGGCGAAAAAAGATTCTGCGGAAGGGCAGAAGCAGCAGGTGCCACGGAGGTTTGAAGCTGTGGTGGTTTTTTCTGGTCATTGTGAAGTGTAAAAGGACGGTTACGTGATTATTGTTTGACGGGGTAATGATAAAATTGTGTACAACGTGGTGAATCTGTGTATGGGAGCTTGCAAGTGATAATTTTGGGGAGAAAATGAATTGTGTTCTCACAGTGGTGGAGAAAAAGTCGACATGAGAATGTTGGGTTGCCAGATTTGTTTTTATAAGTATTTTGGGAGTGTTTTCTAACTTTGGGTTGCGATATCGCTTGTGTGTGTGCGTCCAGACTGTTTTACTAACATGTGTGTGTTGGTTTGAGGCTGCAACTGTTTGTGTGTGTCTGCTGCCCAACAGTGACCTTGGAGCGAAAGGGAGCTGTGCATATGTGTGTGTGTGGGTTGCCGGCTCGTGCTTTTGAAACTGCTGTGTGTGCATCTGAAAGCTGCTGCTTTACGGCTGATCTGAGTGAAGGAGAAGCAGGGAATGAAAAAAAAAGGGTATTTTTGGCAAAGATGAGGAGTACTGAGATGAAGACTATAGATGCTTGCTATTTTATTTTATTGGCAGAATTTTTAAACCAACATTCTCAGTTGCCAGAGTTTTTGCTTATTTTGGTGAAATTGCCTGCCAGCAGGGCAGGGAATTTTAATTTTTTTTTTCACCTGTTATTTTTTTGTGGGGGATGCCTGAGGGCAGGTAAACAGAATTGGGCTATTTTATTCAATTTTTTGAAGCATCAGTGCAATTTTTTCTTAGCTCACAGTTGCATCATCTCTCTGACCGATGGGCAACAGTGAACTTCACAGGGAAGAAGGACGACGGACTGACGGTAAGGCTAAGGCTTGTTGATAAAGAGATTACCCATAGTAAGAGGAGCAGACCAGACTAATATATGTATCTCCTCTTCCCTGCATGGTCTGGTGTGAGGACGGGGGGCCACACTTTGGTCCCTCCTCGTCCTCCTCCTCCGCGCTTTTTCGCTGCTAACCCATGGCCCTGCCCCACAGCAGCTGACATCACCATGCCTCTGCTCCCTCCGCCTCTCCTGCCCACAGCGGCCACGCTGGATGCCAACAAGTTAAGTAAAAGAATCATCAATGTGACGAATTAAACTGAAGATTATGGAATAACCCCCTCATGGATCGTCACCTTATCGTGGTGGGGGGGTTTGCGTGCCCCAGTGATCCCAGGAGCTATGTTGTCCGGGGCAATTTGCCTCTGATAGGGTCTCCCAAGACAAACTGGTCCTGGGTGAAGGGCCAGACGAAGAACGATCCAACAGACTCTCATGATAAATTGTATATCAAGGATTCAGTGTACCCCGCCCGGTATGGGGTTACCGGGGCCCCACCCTGGAGCCAGGCCTGGGGGAGGGGCTCGAAGGCTAGCGTCTGGTGGCCGGGTTTCCACCCATGGGACCCGGCCGGGCTCAGCCCGAAGGAGTTACATGGGTCCGCCCTCCAGTAGGTTCACCACCTGCAGGAGGGATCATGGAAGTCCGGTGCTATGTGGATTAGGTGGCAGTCAAAGGCGGAGACCTTGGCGGACTGATCCCAAGCTTTCTAAACTGGCTTTTGGTACGTGGAATGTCACCTCTCTGGTGGGGAAGGAGCCTGAGCTGGTGTACGAGATTGAGCGATACCGGCTAGATATAGTTGGCCTCACCTCAACACACAGCTCCGGTTCCGGAACCAGTCTCCTGGAGAGGGGCTGGAGCTTGGCCTTTTCTGGAGTTGCCCCGGGCGAGAGGCGACGAGCAGGGGTAGGTATTCTTGTATCGCCCCACCTTGCTGCCTCTATATTGGAGTTTTCCCCGGTGGACGAAAGGGTTGCTTCCCTGCGCCTTCGGGTTGGGAAACGGGTCCTGACCATCATTTGTGCCTATGCACCAAATGATGTTTCAGAGTACCCACCCTTTTTGGAGTCTGTGACTGGGGTGCTGGAGGGTGCTCCTCCTGGAGACTCCATTGTCCTACTGGGGGACTTCAATGCGCACGTGGGCAACGACAGTGAAACCTGGAGGGGGGTGATTGGGAGGAACGGCCTGCCCGATCTGAACCCGAGTGGTGTTCAGTTATTGGACTTCTGTGCTAACCACAGTCTGTCTATAACGAACACCATGTTCAAGCATAAGGGTGTCCATATGTGCACCTGGCACCAGGACACCCTAGGCCGCAGGTCGATGATCGATTTTGTTATCGTATCATCAGACCTGCGACCGTATGTCTTGGACACCCGAGTAAAGAGAGGTGCAGAGCTGTCAACTGATCACCACCTGGTGGTGAGTTGGATCCGATGGCAGGGGAGGAAGCCATTCAGACCTGGTAGACCCAAACGTATAGTGAGGGTGTGCTGGGAGCGTCTGGCTGAGGCCCCTGTCCGGGAGGTCTTCAACTCCCACCTCCGGAAGAACTTCAACCACATTCCGAGGGAGTCTGGAGACATGGAGTCTGAATGGGCCATGTTCTCCACCTCTGTTGTTGAAGCGGCAGCCCAGAGCTGCGGCCGCAAGGTGGCCGGTGCATCTCGTGGTGGCAACCCCCGAACCAAGTGGTGGACACCAGTGGTGAGGGGGGCCATTAAGCTGAAGATAAGATAAGCCTTTATTAGTCCCACAACGGGGAAATTCCAGGATTGCAACAGCACAGGGATAGCAACACTCAGAGCAACAATCAGAAGGCAAGAAAAAAAAAAAAAAAAAAACAAGAAGGAGTCCTATCAAGCTTGGTTGGCTTGTGGGACTCCCGAAGCAGCTGAGGTGTACCGGCAGGCCAAGCGGAGTGCAGCTCGGGTGGTTGCTGAAGCAAAAACCCGGGTATGGGAGGAGTTCGGTGAGGCCATGGAACAAGACTTTCGGTCGGCTTCAAAGAGATTCTGGCAAACTGTTCGGCGGCTCAGGAGGGGAAAGCAGCTCCCCGTCCACACTGTGTATGGTGCGGATGGGACACTGTTGACTTCAACTGGGGATATCGTCGGGCGGTGGAAGGAATACTTCGAGGATCTCCTCAATCCCACTGATACGCCTTCCACAGAGGAAGCAGGGTTTGGGGACGAGGGGGATGACTCGCCTATCACAGGGGCTGAGGTCGCCAAGGTGGTTAAAAATCTCCTTGGTGGCCGGGCCCCGGGGGTGGACGAGATTCGCCCCGAGTACCTCAAGGCCCTGGATGTTGTTGGGTTGTCATGGTTGACACGCCTCTGCAACATTGCGTGGAGGTCGGGGGCAGTGCCTTTGGCATGGCAAACCGGGGTGGTGGTTCCTCTCTTCAAAAAAGGGGACCGGAGGGTGTGCTCCAACTTTAGAGGGATCACACTCCTCAGCCTCCCTGGGAAGGTCTATGCCAAGGTATTGGAGAGGAGAGTCCGGCCGTTGGTCGAACCTCGGATTCAGGAGGAGCAATGTGGTTTTCGTCCTGGCCGTGGCACATCGGACCAGCTCTTTACCCTCTCGAGAATTCTTGAGGGTTCGTGGGAGTTTGCCCAACCAGTTTACATGTGTTTTGTGGACTTGGAGAAGGCATTTGACCGCGTCCCTCGTGGATTTTTGTGGGGGGTGCTTCGGGAGTATGGGGTATCGGGCTTGTTGTTACGAGCTATTCGGTCTCTGTACGACCGTTGTGAGAGTTTAGTTCGCATTGCCAACACTCGGTCGGAGTCATTCCCAGTGAGAGTTGGACTCCGCCAGGGCTGCCCTTTATCACCGGTCCTGTTCATAATTTTTATGGACAGGATTTCTAGGCGCAGCCAGGGAATGGAGGGTGTCATGCTTGGTGACCACAGGATCTCATCTCTGTTGTTTGCAGATGATGTTGTCCTGTTGGCTTCATCCAGCAATGACCTACAGCTCTTGCTGGGACGGTTTGCCGCTGAGTGTGAAGCGGCTGGGATGAGAATCAGCACCTCCAAGTCCGAGTCCATGGTCCTCAGCCGGAAAAAGGTGGATTGTCCTCTCCGGGTTGGGGACAGGCTCCTGCCCCAAGTGGAGGAGTTTAAGTATCTTGGGGTCTTGTTCACGAGTGAGGGGAAAATGGAGCGAGAGATCGACAGACGGATTGGAGCAGCATCTGCAGTGATGCGGACGTTGTACCGGTCTGTTGTGGTGAAGAGGGAGCTTAGTTCTAAGGCAAAGCTGTCGATTTACCAGTCAATCTACGTTCCTACTCTCACCTATGGTCACGAGCTTTGGGTAATGACCGAAAGAACGAGATCGCGGATACAAGCGGCTGAAATGAGCTTTCTCCGTAGGATTGCTGGACTCACCCTCAGAGATAGGGTGAGGAGCTCAGTCATCCGGGAGAGGCTCAGAGTAGAACCGCTGCTCCTCCACATTGAAAGGAGTCAGTTGAGGTGGTATGGGCATCTGATTAGGATGCCTCCTGGACGCCTCCCACTTGAGGTGTTTCAGGCACATCCCACTGGGAGGAGACCCCGGGGCAGACCCAGGACTCGGTGGAGAGACTATGTCTCCCAGCTAGTCTGGGAACGCCTTGGTATCCCCTCTGAAGAGCTGGAGCAGGTGGCTGGGGAGAGGGAAGTCTGGGCTTCTCTGCTTGAACTGCTGCCTCCGCGACCCGGACCTCCGGAAAAGCGGTAGAAGATGGATGGATGGATGGATTATGGAATAATGTTGCTACTAGATAATACTCAATAATTAAAGTTTTAAAAACAGCTTATATGGATGATTAAAACCTCAAACGAGGTAATGATGAAAATGTTGCTTATACATATGATTTAACTGAGGCTGCTAATGATCAAACAGATGTTTTTAATGTTTCTTTGCCATATTATTGTTCTCTTTTAAATAGAAAAGTCACTCTGAATGAATGACTATGCAATTTTAAAACTTTTTATTCTTTTGCTGCTCATGACACAAAGGCAAAGCTCTGAAAGACTGAAAGACTTGGAAAAAAAGAGGAAAGACTGAAAGACTGGGAAAAAAGAGGAAAGAGTTCCAATACTGGGCTCTCTGACTAGATTTGATTCTGTTGGTATTAAAATGATAAATGGATTGGTTTACTGTCTTGTAAATTTAAATAAATGAGAGACTGTGCGAAAGTTGACATTAAAATAGACAGTGTGTGAGTAAAAAGAACCATTTTATTTTTTCTCTAACCTACTGAAAATAACTCACCAAAATTCAAAATCAAAAATATCATTTATGCTATTTATTTAGAGGAAATGACAACTATCCAAAAAGACAAAAATGATATTGCTTTTGATGAGTTTTTGGATCAAGTAATGCAAGAAAACAAGTTCATGTTAATCCTTAAATACTATATAATGCTTAAAATTTTACTTAGAAAAGGAACTCAGAAAGTTCCAGTCTGAATCTCCCATTTAAACATTTTATATTCTGTGAAATTTTATCTAAAATAGCAATATGATCACCATGATCTCTTCTGCAGATAGATAGATAGATAGATAGATAGATACTTTATTTCGAACAAAAAAGTATAACAAAAACAAAACAAATGACAAATGCAATAAAGTAACAGTATACAGTGTTCGAAAGGGAGTAGGAAGAAGTGAGCACTTTATTAATTCCATCTCCTCTTTTCCATAAATACACCCATGTGAATTATATACAAATTACCACATTTAAGACCCCAAGTAAACAATTAACTGTATTTTGTACATATCAGCATTAACACCCATCCATCTTAGCATATATTGATGTCCATACATCAAAACCAGCCTCAAACAACACAGATATACACAGTGCTGTCCCACCCACCATTCCATAGTGTCCCATAGTGTCCCAGAGTGAGCATAGTGAATAGTACATATAAATACTACCCTTCTAACATATATCCCTTCAGCAAATAATGTTTGTACCCCTTTTTGAATTGATTTCTGTTTGTACATAGTTTCAGTTCCGGCTTCAGACTGTTCCACAAATCCACCCCACAGACAGATATGCACATACTTTTCTTGGTTGTTCGTATCTTGGGTTTTGTAAAGTTTAAGTCTCCTCTCAAATTATGATCATTGTCGCTTTTTTTTTTTTAAATATTTTTTGTATATTAGTTGGGAGTTGATTATTAATTGCCCTGTACATGACTTGTGCTGTCTTAAATTTAACTAAATCGATGAACTTTATGACATGTGACTTTAAAAACAACGAATTGGTATGGTCTCTATATCCTACATTATTTATTATCCTTATAGCTCTTTTTTGTAATGTGCATATTGACTGTAGGTTGGTCTTGTAGGTGTTTCCCCAGACTTCTACACAGTAGTTAAGATAAGGTAGAAACAGTGAATTGTACAGTAAGACCAATGATTTATAGTCCAAGATGTGTCTTGTCTTCCCCAGTATGCCTATACATTTTGCCAACTTGACCCAGATGTGACTGATGTGAGGTTTCCAGCAGATTTTATTGTCTAGCGTCACCCCCAGAAACTTATTTTCCTGTACTGTTTCTATTCTGGTATCATCTATCGTTACCATTATTTCATGATTTATTTTATAATTTCCGAACAACATAATCTTTGTTTTTTTTAGATTTAGAGATAATTTATTTTTGTTAAACCACTGTGTTAACTTTTTCATTTCAGTTGTGACCACCTCTAAAACCTGCTGCAAATTCTCACCAGTACAAAGGATATTTGTGTCATCCGCAAACAAAATAAATTTCAGAATTTTTGATACTTGGCATATGTCATTTATATACAAAATAAAGAGTTTGGGTCCCAAAACTGACCCCTGGGGCACACCACAAGTGATGTCCATGAAGGGTGATTTGTGCTCACCAATTTGTACAAATTGTTGTCTGTTACTTAAATAACTTTCCACCCAACTCAGTCCGACCCCTCTTATCCCATACCTTTCCAGTTTCCTTAGTAGTATTCTGTGGTCAGTAGTGTCAAAAGCTTTCTTTAAATCTATAAATACTCCTACAGCAAACTTTTTTTTATCTATACAACTAGTAATTTCTTCTATAAGTTCGATCAGTGCCAAAGATGTAGATTTATCTGCTCTAAAACCATACTGGCTGGCTGTAAGGAGGTTGTGTTTTTCAATGAAATCATCCAGTCTCTTAGTGAAGATTTTTTCAAGTATTTTGGAGAATTGTGAGAGTAAAGAGACTGGCCTGTAATTTGTGAAACAATGACTGTCTCCTGTTTTGTATAGAGGTATTACTTTTGCTATTTTCATTTTGTTTGGAAATTTACCAGTTTGAAATGACAGGTTCCAGATGTGGGTGAGTGGCTTAACAATTCCTTCAATTCCTTTTTTCACTATTGTCATGTCAATTTCATTCCAGTCCGTTGATTTTTTGTTCTTAAATTTACTCACAGTCTCGATAATTTCCTTTTCAGTAACTGCACCCAAAAAGATTGTGTTTGGATTTCTATCTTCTCTTTCATTTACAGAACCACTGTTGTTTGTTTCTGTTGTCACTATTGATTTTGCTAATTCAGGACCAATGTTTACAAAAAAATTATTGAAACCACTGACCACATCCTCCATATTATTTATCAAATTGCCATTTTCAATAAAATATTCTGGATAATTAGCATTCTTAGGTCAATTACTAATAATCCCATTGAGTACTTGCCATATTCCTCTTAAGTTATTTTTATTATCCTCTAATATTCTGTTATAATATTCTTTCTTACAGGTCCTCATTATATTAGTAAACTTATTTTTATATCTTTTATATTTGATCTCAGCCTCCACCATTCTGCACTTAATGAATTGTTTATATAATGTATTCTTCTTTTTACATGCATTTATTAACCCCTTGGTGACCCAAGGAATATTTTTCTTTTGTTGTCTGTCACTGTATTGTTTTATAGGACAGTTTTTATTGTACAATGATTGAAATATTTGTAAAAAATTATCATATGCTTTATTTATATAATTTTCATCATAAACTATCTTCCAATCTTCTATTAATAATTCCTTTGTCAGTAAATACATAGATTCTTCGGTTCTTATTCTTTTATATTTAATATTTTTGGTATACTTTTTCTTCCTATAATCACATTGATAGACAACAAAAATCGGCAGGTGGTCACTGATATCATTCAATAAAAGCCCACTCCTGATATTATTTTCCATAATGTTTGTGAATATGTTATCTATTAGTGTGGCACTGTGTGACGTGATTCTGCTAGGTCCGGTAATTGTTGGATGTAAGCCCATACTGTACATTGTGTTGATAAATTCTTCTGTCAAACTATGCTGTTTTGAATTCATCAGATCTATACTGAAATCCTCACAGATGAACATAACTTTATGAGTTAGTTTTGCATACATTTTTTCCATCCAGTCCTTAAATAAGTCAATGTTTGATCCAGGTGTTCTATATACACAGCTCACTACTATATTCTTCACATTGTCCAGACAGATTTCTATTGTAATACGTTCAAATAAATCATCCACAGTTACTGACAAATTTTCAACAACCTTGTATTTCAAGCTCTTGTCAACATAAATTGCAACTCCTCCTCCTTTTTTCACTTTTCTATTTATATAATTTAATTCATAGCCATCCATGGTAAAATCCACTCCTTTCTCTTCACTGAGCCATGTCTCTGATAGTGCCACAATATTGAATGGCTCTTTAAACTGATGTAAATAATCTTTAATGTTATTAAAGTTGGCATAGAGACTTCTGCTGTTGACGTGGATCATAGAAATATTGAAATCAGATGTGACCATTGTGTTAAACTGTTCATCCATCTAGTAACTACAGTCATTATTGATGGAGCTAAATAAATTATCAGGGTCTATGTTATATTCTACGTCCTGTGGGTTGTGATCTGTATATTCAAAAACTTTCAGTTCCTGTTGTTCCTGTTTGTTGATCTTTTGTTTCATGTTGTTAAATGTCTTGTAGCAGATGAGTATATGCCTTCAGTGTCCTACAATTGTCTGTTGTTGCTGTTGACTCCATTTCATAACATTCATTGATATTTGTCCAGTTCCATAATATTAAGGATGTTAATGACCTTGGCTTCTTCAGGTGGTCCGTTTAATTTGATGTATATTTTACAGTTTGATGTCCAGGTGTTTTGAATCTTTTTCTGCTTTCTCAGGTATCTTGCTTTTCTGGCTATTTCTGCATTTTCTTTTGTGAGGTGCTCATTTATGTAAATGTTCATTCCTTTCAGTTTCCTACCTTGTTTTAACAGCGCAGTCTTGTGTTTTCTGTTGACAAACCTCATGATCACAGCCGGTTTGTCGCCGTTTTTCCTGGGCAGAGGGTGGCAGGTCTCAATGGTGTTACAGTCCAGCTGCATTCCTTTGGACTGCATGAAGGTCGCCACTTGTTGCTCCGTGGATTCATCTTCCAGCTCACCGAGCCTCCCTCCGCTGTCCACGGCCACCGCTCGCGCGTACGATCGTGGTTTAATGTGGAGCCCCGTGATGATCACGTCGTTCACCGGAGTGTTCTGCTCCAGTTCCCACACTCTACTCTCCAGATATGCCAGCCTCTTGTCCTTCTCGGCATTCTGGATCCGCAGCACTTTCACCTCCTCGACCAGGTCCACAATGTTTTTTTGCTGCAGCTTAACGGCAGAAATCTCTTCAGCCAAGAAGTCCGGCGCTCTTTTAATGTCGTCCACCTCCTCAGTCTGCTGAGCTTTCTTGGGACCCATGATCCCGGCCAATGTACGTTGATTGTGATCGTAGGAAAAAAAAAACAAAAACAAAAACAAAAAAAAAACATGTGGGAGAAATCCCTTTGTTCTCCCGGAGTGTGAGGGGACTGATTGCTTCATCAGCCACTACAATATTAAGTTATGAGACTGGCAATTTCTCTTTTTTTCGCGTGAGCAGGTTCACTCTCCAGCGGAAGTTACAAAGCAACAGCTCAAAATGCCAGCTCTAAACTGAGTTTTAAAGCAAGAACGAACCGGGAGCCTTTACCTGTGCATCCTCACCTTACATGCCACAACCGGAAGTTAATATTTGATAATTGGGAAGAGTTCAAACCAACTAAAAAGGGGAGAAGGAACATCTCTCCCATTACAGCAAAAAACAAACAAACAAACAAAACACCAGCATTACAATGAGCAGTGTTAAACTTAAAAGACAAAAGTTGAAGGATTACAAGAATAATGCTCAGAACGTTTATGAGAAGAAAAATTGAACTCCTGTTTGTGTGATTACTGACGCAAAGTGGGGGAGGCCCAGAGCTTCCCCTGATTGTATTTTGTCAGGGTGGCACCGACACTGGACCCCTGTGGTGGTGGTGGGGGGGGGGTGGGGGGCGGTCTGGCTGCGGCAAGGGGAATGTGACGTTTGTCAACAATCTGGACATCAGGTCCATTGGTGGAGGCGGTGTCCGGGTGGGGGAGGAGGACCTCATGGGCTGACCACAACATGTGAAAAGCAGACTCAAAGCTAAGTAGAACAAATGCCACTTACACTGACATAACAAAGATCCAGTTACCTGACTTTGACTTGAGTTAAAAATGCAGTGTTTACCTGAACTGACATTGCAGGTCTGAGACAATTCAATAAAGCTTCTTACCTGAGGACGGTATGACAGTGTCACATTTCATAAATGTGACAGGAATAAGGAATACTTGTGTTGTATGATTTTGATGTGCTAAGGTACTGTACTCACGGTGCTTGGTTTTCGGCAGAGCCAGGCCCGGCGACTGCAGGCCAGATCAACATTTAGGGGAAAAAAAAGGGGACCACATTCCTTGTGCAGAATGAAGTCCACTTCCCAATTAAGCAATATGTCCACTTTTCCATTAACAGAAGGAGTGGAACATGCACTTTCACAAACATGCATTTTCACAAATTCAAAACTGTCTGTGGTCAACAGGAAAAGCAGATGTAGGCCTGATGGAAATTGCAGAATCGGTTACAATAAATGCTCAATCACATTAAATCTGCACAGGCAGCTGGGTTAATTGCTCTAACTGAAATTTGCAATTTAGGCCAAGGGAAAATCACTCACAATATAGACAGGTAGTCAGTACCATCGATCAACTTATAAAACAGTGGAAGAAAAGAGGCATGATTACAAAGATGTCATTTTAAAGGTGTTACACCAAAAGCAGCTGCACAAAAAACACATAGGAACTCATGCTGCACCACTTTCTCCTAACAAAAACACTTATCACCTGATACACTGTTTCAGCAGGCCTCTGCTACATGGGGGTTCCCATGTGGGATTCCCAAGGAAAAAAAACCAAAACTGCAAACTTATTGGAAAAAGTTCCAAATTTCTAAGAAAAGTCCAATTTATGCTGATGAAGTTTACTCCATCACCTTTACCCTCAGTTTCTTTAGCAAGGCAGTGGTCATCTTGAAGGTGTGTTTGAGGTCGTTATCATGTTGGAATACTGCACTGCGGCCCAGTTTCCGAAGGGAGGAGATCATGCTCTGCTTCAGTACGTTACAGTACACAGTGGCATTCATGGTTCCCTCAATGAACTATAGCTCTCCAGTGCTGGCAGCACTCATGCAGCCCCAAACCATGACACTCCCACTACCATGCTTGACTGTAGGCAAGACACACTTGTCTTTGTACTCCTCACCTGGTTGCCGCCACACATGCTTGACACCATCTGAACCAAATAAGTTGATCTTGGTTTCATCAGACCACAGGACATGGTTCCAGTAATCCATGTCCTTAGTCTGCTTGTCTTTAGCAAACTGTTCGCGGACTTTCTTGTGCATCATCTTTAAAAGGCCTTCCTTCTGAGATGATAGCCATGCAGACCAATTTGATGCAGTGTGTGGCGTATGGTCTGGCCACTGACAGGGTGACCCCCCCACCCCTTCAACCTCTGCAGCAATGCTGGCAGCACTCATTCATCTATTTTCAAATGACAACCTCTGGATATGATGCTGAGCATACATACTCAACTTCTTTGGTCGACCATGGTGAGGCCTGTTCTGAGTGGAACCTGTCCTGTTAAACTGCTATATGGTCTTGGCCACCGTGCTGCAGCTCAGTTTCAAGGTGTTGGCAATATTCTTATAGCCTAGGCCATCTTTATGTAGAGCAACAATTCTTTTTTTTCAGATCCTCAGTGAGTTTTTTGCCATGAGGTGCCATGTTCAACTTCCAGTGGCCAGTATGAGAGAGTGTGACAGCGATAGCACCAAATTTAACACACCCGTTCCCCATTCACACCTGAGACCTTGTAACACTAACAAGTCACATGACACCGGGAAGGGAAAATGGCTAATTAGGCACAATTTGTACATTTTCACTAGGGGTGTACTGACTTTTGTTGCCAGTGGTTTAGACATTAATGGCTGTGTGTTCAGTTATTTTGAGGGGACAGCAAATTTACACTGTTAAACAAGCTGTACACTGACTACTTTACATTGTATCAAAGTGTCATATCTTCAGTGTTGTCCCATGATAAGATATAATAAAATATTTACAAAAATGTGAGGGGTGTACTCACTTCTTTGAGATACTGTATATTCCTAAACTCGTGGCTGCGTTGCGCGGAGAACAATTGGTAGTCTGTGATAATGGAAAGGTCATGTTACAAATGCAGGGGCAGCAAGTAGTATCAGAGTTGCCACCCCTTCAGCCCCCACCCTAGAACAGAGTGTGTAATAGCAGGAGTTTTACACATGAGGCCAATGTTATCCAAAAATGATAGCAAGACAGCTGGAGATAGGGTGCACCAAATTATCAGTTAATACACTCCCATGGAACCTATGAGTCAGTCTGACTAAGAATATAACAGACAGGAGGAGGAATCCCCTATCAATACAGAGATACCTGCTGCCTCCACCCCTACAACAAACCAAAAAGTAGATGGAGACCCTGTTGATGCTTATTTGCGTGAGTTTAATGAACACTTGAGCCAGATGTAACCCAGTGTTAAAAAATGTGAATAAAATTATAAATATCGATACCGCTTTAAAAAATACTCATTTCACAATGGGAATAAATATTTTGAAGATGGGTGTATAAATGGATATAAGTTCAAAAAATATATCCATAACTAGTTAAAAACATTTCTAGGGGCTCTGATGGGTTTCCTAGTGTTTTATTTAGTGTTTTGAGCAACCAATGGCTGCGCCGTTGGATGGCAGCATCAGCCATTGGGGTCGGGTGCTCTCTCTCTCACGTCTTGGCGTAACCTGCATTTTGCTCAGTCAGGTCAGACACAGCGGAAGACACCAACCGAGAGAGAGACGATCACTTGCTGAGATGGAGACGCTAATGTGCTAATAGCAGCCTTTGCCTGAATAAAACTTTGAGATTGATTTGAATCCAAAGGCTGTGAACTCACTTTGAGCGCGGGAATTCCCATGACCCACGTGTCACTTAGCATGGTCAGGTTTTTTTGTTCCTGAAGCAAGAAAAACGTGGATTCTCCAGATCTGGATGGCGAGCTGATTGCCTGAACCTAACCGCCTGGTAAAGGTGACTCAACTGGTCACCTAGAACAGATATTGAAGGACTGTATATACTGTAAATATATTTTGGGGTTATTTTATTTTTATTTGTTTTCCTTTATTGTCATAAGGGCTCTACTTTTGTTTAAGAGAGGTTTCGCAGGTCCTTCCTATCAACGGCTGTCAGACTGTACAACCTAAGCAGGGCTGCTCGCAGAGATAGCAAAAAGACGTAACAACCTAATAGTTTTTTGAATGCAAAAGATGCAATAGACTTACACAATGGTCCCCTCCGGCATACAACTAGGAAAATACCGGTAGCTACGGAAGGTGAGAATATGTATGGGCACATAATCATACCATGTAGGATAACTAAGTAGACGGTTGTGCTGTTTCATCCCATCTAGCAACAATGCCCTGCACTGTGTGTGTTTATGCATTTACATATTTATTCCATCTAGCTACAATGCTCCGCACTGTGTGTTTATATATCTACATATTATTCCATCTAGCTACATTGCTCTGCACTGTGTGTTTATATATTTACATATTTTTTCCACCTAGCTGCAATGCTCCGTACTGTGTGTTTATATATCTACATATTATTCCATCTAGCTACATTGCTCCGCACTGTGTTTATATATTTACATATTTATTCCATCTAGCTGCAATGCTCCATACTGTGTGTTTATATACTCATATATTTATCCCATCCAGCTACAATGCTCTACACTGTGTGTCTGTGTGTATGTATATATATATATATATATACAGTATATATATATATATATATACAATATATATATATATATATATATATATATATATATATATATATATATATATATATATATATATATATATATATATATATATATATATATATATATATATAGTAGTAATATGTACATATGTATATTAGCTGCTCTTGCTTGCTTGCTTTTTTTTTTCTTGCCTTCTGATTGTTGCTCTGAGTGTTGCTATCCCTGTGCTGTTGCAATCCTGGAATTTCCCCGTTGTGGGACTAATAAAGGCTTATCTTATCTTATCTTAAGTGTACACAACTTTAAAAATATATATATATTTGCAAGTTCCATACACTTTGTGTGCGAGTCATCTATTGTTGCACCCTCCGGGCTCCTATGAACCTGGAATCTGTCTGATCTGGCCCAATTTCTCCTTCTGTCCAGGTAGTAAAGTTTAAGGTAACTACATTGCCATAACACCATACTACCAAAAGGGTACAAGGAGCTTCCGGTTATGGCGGCCACGTAGAAGGACACGTATCACTCTGCTCTGCTCCTAGAGAAAAAAAATCGGCAAATAACTCTCTCATTTGGAGCAGAACCTATCCCAGCGTTTGGGCGAGGATATGCCGGTGAAGCCTAAGGCTGGAAAATCAGGTGGAGGAAAAATTGAACCGCCGAAACAGTCCAAATTAACGGACTTTCACGTCCGTGACGCAGCAGATAAAGCTCCAGATATGGCGGAGGAAGCTAGCAGCGGTGCGGTGACTGCAGGCAACGGCACAGGTGCAGTGCTCGCTGCCATTAGTTCAATGAGAGCAGACTTTTCCGCTAAATTTGATGGGATTATGGTAGTGTTGGAAGGAATGAGAAAAGAATTGGATGACTGTGTGGAACGAGTGGCACAGGTGGAGCTTCGAGTTTCCAGTGCTGAAGATGACGTCGCCGGCCTTCAATTAAAGGTGCGCACTTTGGAAAAAAAAATAAATGTCTGGAAGTCCCGGTCGAGACGGAACAACCTGAGGCTGGTGGGTCTACCGGAGGAAACCAAGGGTCGGGACCCATGTTCCTTTTTGGAAAAGTGGATTCCAGAAGCGCTGAACAACGTGGAGCTGCAATCATCAGTTGTATTAGAAAGCGCCCACCGAATTGGACCACAGAGAGATAATAAGGGACCACCGAGGATGCTAATTATGAAGTTCCTCAGCTACAGAGACAGGATGAAGATCTTCGACGCGACGCGAGCCAAAGGAGAAATTAAATACCAGGATCAACAGGTGCGGTTCTACCCAGATTTGACCACAGGAATTCAACGGTTGAGGAAGCAATTTGACCTCGTCCGTAAAGAGCTGCGCAACCTTGGGATTCGTCATGGAGTAATTCACCCTGCAAGACTGTTGGTCATGTATGGGGGCAGAACACACATCTTCAAGACCCCTGAGGAGGCGCAGGAGTTCATCGGGAAGATCCAAGGAGAGACTGGTGGGAGCTAAGCATGAACAAAATATAAGGTAGAATATTTAAGCATTTGCACAGGCATCTAACTGATTTGAAGCATATAGCAAGTTTATAAAATATAGATTGTATTACATATTAAAAAAAACAAACAAACCCTATAATGTACAAAGTTGCTATAAAATTTTGGAGTTAAGTTGGAAAACTACAGAAGACAGTTAATGTTACGTCATTTAAAGCAGTAGAGTTAGGGTGATTGGGAGGATGAAGAGGAAGTGGCTTTGGCTGATCCTCGTGGGTATGGAGCGGTCGATGGCTATATCGGGAGACGGAGGTTTTTTTTTTTTGATTTTGGGGGGATTACCACAAATGTGGGAAGGGGGAATTTGTTTGTGTGTAGTTTGTAGGATGAATGTTCAACCACTCATGTTTTTGCTTCTCTGTGTGAGCATGTTTATATTGCCAGGTAATCCCAAACTCCCTATTGATCACAGACCAAAGCGTTAATCTTAATTTAACTTCATGGAATTGCAGAGGTCTACAAAATTTAAAAAAAAAAACTTAAACAAGTTATGAATAAAATAAAAGACATAGGTTCAAAAATTGTGTTTTTACAAGAAACTCATCTAATACAGGAAGATGTAAAAAGAATTAGGAGTAGATGACAAGGAAGTGTATTCACCTCATCATTTTCATCCCGAGCCAGGGGAGTTATGACTCTCATACATAAATCAGTCCCATTTCAAGTGAAAAATGTAATTGGAGACAAATTTGGAAGATATCTAATTATTCAAGGATCTTTGCTATTAGAAAATATAAATCTGGTGAACTTATACGGCCCCAATATAGATGATCAAAAGTTCTTTGCTAATTTATTTCTTATCTTATCATCACTTACAGGGCAACATATAATAGCAGGGGATTTTAATTGTACATTGAACCCCGATATAGATAGATCAACAGGACTGGACTGTACGCACAATGGATGCAGGATGATCATTAAGCATTTTATGAAAGAATTGAGATTGCTAGATATATGGAGAGAAATGAAACCACAAGTTAAAGCCTACTCTTGTTATTCTAATACCTATAAGACATTCTCACGTATTGACTATTTTTTGATCTCCACAGAATTAAGGTCCAAGATTCAAAACTGCTTTTATGATAATATTGTGATCTCTGATCATGCACCCTGTTGTCTCATATATGTAGATAAGAAATTGACAAAGGAACCAGGTAGGTGGCAATTTCAGCATAAATGGCTTCAGGATGAGGAATTTGTTAAGTACATAGAAAAACAGATAGATGAGTTCTTTGATATCAATACTACACAAACATCAGCATGTATAAAGTGGGAGGCTTTCAAAACTTTTATTAGGGGACATATTATTAGTTATACAGGTCCAAAATCTAAGAAGACTCGAGAGGTGAGAGTCCAATTGGAACGTAAAATAAAAATTCTTCAAGAAAAAGTGTATGAAGGAAGTGACCCAAAGTTAGAGAATGAATTACTGATTCTGAGAGCTGAATATGACAAAAAATCAGCGAATAGAGCTGCCTCGAGTCTTCTAAGATTGAAGCAATCTTTTTATGAACAAGGTGAAAAATCAGGAAAATTATTGGCATGGCAGATTAAACAATTAGAATTTAAAACACCAATCATCAGTATTATAAGTAACGGACAGGTAGTTGTAGATCCTTTAGAAATGAATAGAGCCTTTAGAGATTACTATGAAAAATTATATGATACAAAAAATGAAACTGACTTAACAAAACTAAAAGGGTTTTTGGATGGACTATCTATACCGTGTATTCCAAATGAAAACAGGGAGATACTGGAGTCTAAAATTAGTCAAGAAGAAGTTGGGCTAGCCATTGATAATATGAAATCAGGAAAAAGTGCAGGACCAGATGGTCTTCCAGTTGACCTTTATAAAAAAATTAAGAATAAATTAATAAAACCTTTTTTGGAAATGGTTTTAGAAGCATTTCAAAATAGTAATTTACCACCATACATGAATAATGCCTTAATTATACTGTTGCCAAAACCAGGTAAACCCTTTAATAAATGTGAAAATATGAGACCAATAAGTCTATTAAATGCTGACCTTAAGATAATCTGCAAAATTTTAGCAAGACGAATACAAGAAATATTACCAAATATTATTAACTGAGATCAGAATGGCTTTATAAAGGGAAGACAAGGCTTCCATAATGTAAGAAGACTATTTAATATTATTTATTCTAATAAAGAAGCACCGGATACAGCTCTCCTATCATTGGACGCCGAAAAGGCCTTTGATAGGGTCGAATGGCCCTATCTTTTTGAAGTCTTACAAAGGTTTGGACTTGGAAATAATTTCATAAAATGGGTTCAGATAATATACAATAATGCTACAGCAGAAATCCTAACAAACAGCAATATCTCAAAATCAATAAAGATCAATAGAGGATGTCGACAAGGCTGTCCACTTTCACCTTTATTGTTTACTATGGCAATTGAACCTTTAGCGATGGCAGTACGTTTACATCCACAATTATATGGAATTAAAGTTGGACCAACAGAACATAAAATCTCCCTGTATGCCTATGACATAATTTTGTTTATGTCGAATCTTAAAAAATCAATCCGACCTTGTTGAATTTAATAAAGAATTTTGGGGAAATATCAGGATATAAAATAAATACAACTAAATCTTCAATATTAATGCTAAATGAGACCCAGAGAAATCACCCAGCTTCTGAGGTAAATCAATTTAATGTTGTAAATCAGTTTAAATATTTAGGAATTCAAATTGTGCCTAAGCTAGAATTAGTCGCCAGTGCTAACTATGAAGCCTTAATGACAGACATTAATGAGTTAATTCAGAGATGGATGTCACTACCAATGTCGATGATAGAGAGAATCAATATACTTAAAAGTAATATCTTACCTAAAATACTTTATTTATTTCAATACATTCCTTTGCCACCACCTTCAGATCTATTCTCAAGAATTACAAAAAAGTTAGTGAAATTTAAATGGAACAACAGGAAGGCTAGATTATGTCTGTCCTTACTATATTTACCATTTGATCGTGGAGGTCTGAAATGTCCAAACTTTATGTTGTATTACTGGTCAGCACAACTGAGGTCTATGACATATTATTTTTCATCAAATGATCTCCCTCACTGGACTGAAATGGAAT
Source organism: Pholidichthys leucotaenia (assembly GCA_020510985.1). Taxonomy (NCBI): domain Eukaryota; kingdom Metazoa; phylum Chordata; class Actinopteri; order Cichliformes; family Pholidichthyidae; genus Pholidichthys; species Pholidichthys leucotaenia. The sequence continues at coordinate 223,294,841 of CM035843.1, forward strand.
CATACAATTTACCTTTACCTCTTCCCATATTCATATACTCAGACTCGGCAAAAAAATTACAGAAACAAGTTAAAAATCCATTTGTAAAGCATATGATCAAAATATGGTGTGAAATTAAAAAATATTTAAAAGAACCACACTTACTGTCACAATTTAGCCCAATATGGGGTAATCAATATTTTAAACCAGGGAGAGCGGATGCTGTATATAAAGTATGGAATTTAAAAGAGATTCAAAAGATTCAAGATTTATATCTGTCATGTTCAGATAACATAATGTCTTTTGAAGAGCTGAGGATCAAATTTAATCTTAATAGAAAACATTTTTTTAAAATATCTTCAGCTTAGGAACTTTATTCGATCAAATCAAAACAATACTCTCACTCGACCTATTTATTCATCCTTGGAAAAAATTTTTGACGAAAGATAGTAAGAGAAAGGGTATTATTTCAGAGTTTTATAACTCATTGACACTATCTTCAAGTGAAAACTCACAGAAAAGATTAAATTATTGGAAAGAAGACCTGCAAATTGAAATTTCAGAGGAACAATGGGAATTGGCTTGTACAGAAGCTCAAATGAAATCAATAAATGTACTTCTTAAATTGATACATTTTAAATGGTTAATGCGGATGTATGTTACACCGGTGGAATTAAATAGATATAACAAAAACATACCAGATACATGCACAAAATGTATGGAAAGTAAAGGAACCTTATTTCATTGTGTATGGGAATGTAGGAAAATTAGAGTGTTTTGGGAAGAGGTGAGGGTAACAATTGAAAAAATAATTTCAAAACAAATCATATTGAATCCTAAATTGTTTTTGTTGGGTCTGTATCCAGAAAAGCATAATTTTAATAAAAGTGAAAGAGCATTCATAGACCTCAGTTTGCTTAACACCAAAAAATGTATTGCACTATTGTGGAAAAAGACTAATAGATCAGTTGTGACTCAGTGGTTAAGACAGATGTTCACAAACCTTCCATTAGAAAGAATAACATACATACTGAAATCAAAGGAAAATGTGTTTGAGAATATATGAATCAGAATCAGAATCAGAATCAGAATCAGCTTTATTGCCAAGTATATTTACAAGTAAACACACAAGGAATTTGACTTGACATAAGACGCGCACGTTAGGCGCATCCAATGACGCGTCGCCATACAAGGCGCCTGTCAACAGTGGAGGTAAAGAGGGGGGAGGAGGGGGAGGAAAACACAATAGGAGAGAGAAAAAACATAGTAATCAGAATAAACGCTCATATGTGAGCCAAATTTTGACTACACAGAAAAAAACCCTCATGCATTAGCATACAATAGAATTCACAAGACACAAGAGAGCAGTGTACAGTATCTTTAATCAGTTCATGAATCAATGTGTGTGCGGTGTTGAGCAGTGTTGATGATAATAAGAGAGACCCAAGGACCCTTGGCAGAAGATGTTTTGTCTGTCTGGCGCCCAGTCTTATCTGGCGCTGCAGCTGGCTGTCCAAGGCCTTGTGCTCATGATTTTGAAAAAAACACAGACTGCAGACAGCCAGGAGGAATTTCCATGGGGAATAATAGTGCCAAATAGGACTGATCACAGAGAAGACTTGTATTTCTTCTGTAGATTCAGTACATTAATCCTTCATTGCGCAGCTTTGAATTCGTCGTGGAAAGACCTGAGCGAACCCATGATGTAATCCACCTTACGAGACAGTTCTCCAGTAGTCGCTATCATGGTCTTCTCCAGTTTCTCAATTTGTTGGATGCACCTCGCCTGGCCAGCATTTTGATAGGTTGAATCCATCTTCAGCAATTTGCGGTAAACCAAGACAATTCCTGTCCCAATCAGAATTATCCCAATCACCAAGATTACGAAGATAAACAGATCTTCAATATCTTCGATAGAAAGATTAGAGAGACACAGCATTTTCCATTTACCCGTGTCACATAGATAGCCCACCGGAGCCGTTCCAGCGGGGCAGACAGCTTCCCCCGGAGCACTTTTCCTTGTTGAAAAAATAGTGTCAATTGTGTTCAAAGCCCAGCTTATTAACTCCATAATTTCTTTTCGGCGGTCGCAGTTAGACCAGGCAGACAACAGCAAGCTGGGATCTAGTAATAACAGGAGGGGAGGAAAAAATCAGCAGGAGAGAAGAAAAAAGCGTCTGCTCTCTTGGGAGGGCGGAAGAATGAAGACCTTTCATTGATTATGTAAAGAATTTAAACATAACTTTTGAAGAAGAAGGTGAATGGTGTGTGGACCTTGTAAATTCCAAACTGGTGAACATATAATATGTATACTTATGTAATGGATTGCCTCGACTAAACAGAGGAGCATTGTTGAAGATCTGTTCTTGTTAGTGGTTGTTGATGGGTTTTTTAGTATTTTTTTTTATTACTTTAGTGTTAGTGTTTGATTGTTTGTGTTATGTTTGTAAAAAAGTTCAATAAAAATATTGTGGAAAAAAAAAGGGTACAAGATTTCACCTAAAGTAATGTTACACACAGTAGGTGTTACACAATTACACAGACTTTAACCAGGCTAGGAAACATGTCAAGTACCGGTGAGGGAGCCACCCCTTGAAAAGTAACTGATTACACAGACAAAAAAAAAACACCTACAGGCACATGAAAACAGTGGAAAATTGATGATTATGGATCTACAAAAGAAAATCTGACCAAAGAGACACCTCAGCACACACGTTTACAAACAGGAGCCATACCTAAAGTAAACTATAAACAAATGTCCATGATAGCTACTGAAACTGGGGCAGCACAATATGTACAGTAGAATGGTCATTTAAGGACCTAAAAGGCATTTGTGGCACATTGCCTCCACTAACTGCGAGGACCTCTCCGTGGATTAGAGCTATGCAGAAGGCCACAGTTGGTTGACGTTTGTGCTTGGCAGATATTAGAAGAATGCTGGTTACTCACACCTCAGCCTCTATGCTTAAGAACATAAAGGAAGAGGCTGGCACGACTGATGAGCCTGATGAGGCTCCATTTGGAGAACACAGTGATGAGATTTTTGCAGTAATGAAGAAGATGTTTCCTGTAGATCTCACTAGCAAAGAGCTAACAGATATACCTATGAAAAAAGGAGAGGATGCAGGACCCTATGTGGATAGGTGTTTGGCACTTTGGACTGACATGAGTGGAGAAAACCCACATAATAATGCTACCACATCAGCAGTATTCCACAATGTCATACAGACATCAGTACTACCGCCTGTCAGAGCCGCACTGGGAGGGGTAGTGGAATTGAATAACTGACCCTGGGCAGAATCACATGTGCATCATTATGTGAATCAATATAATAAAAACCAAAATGAAAAAGAGACAGAAACAGCAGATTTATCAAATCATCTGGTAAAAGGCCAGCTTAAAGCAGCTAGGGATGTAGTGAACTAAGACAAAAAACAAACAAAAAACAATACTGTACTGGCTCCGGCCATCACAGTGGCAGCCCCTCAGGACATTATTGGTCTGGTCCCTGCTGAACCATTTGTGTTGGCACCCCAACAACAATGGTATCCCCGCCCACCACAGAGACAGTGTAGAAGAGGTGCAAATAGAGGTGGCATGAGATCAACTGGTCCACAGGACATGTGCTATCAATGTGGATGGTCAGGACATTGGGCTTGTGACTGCACGGCTCCACCTTCTGCCAGAGGACGTGCCTGGAAAAACTACACACCCACTCCACCCCCATCACCTGGGGTGTGGCCAGTTCAGCCACAACACACACAACAGCCTGAGCAATCACACATAGTTCCCAACCAGAGCATGATGCCTGGTCAACAATGATGGGGCCTAGGGATCCACACTGAAGAGGGAGCATTTTCGGATCCAATGCTGTCCCTCAAGGTGGGAGACAAGACTTATGAAGTTATGGTGGACACAGGGGATCACTTCTCCTCAATATCAACTCCTCTACCCCTGCCTATTAACTATACATCAGTTGTTGGCATCTCTGGGACTCCAAAACATCTCTCTTTCTCAGTACCACTAGACTGTTCATTGGCTGGACTGGATTTTGTCCACTCTTTCCTGTGTTCTCCAGACTGTCCAGTAAATCTCTTGGGAAGAGATGTGATTCTGAAAGTGAGAGCACTTATCTACTTTGCTTCTACTGGAACTGTGGTGTGTCTACCTGATGGTACTATGCACTGATGCACATCATATTTGTCTACTTCCTTAATTACTCCACAGTTGCAAGTACAGGAAACAGACACAGAGGAAGATCAAACCTCTTCTGCAGCTGTGTGGTGGCTACAATTGAATGATGTGAGCCCTGACAAAAATCAACTGGTAGACAAATATATTTCCTGGGCCCCATGGATAGACTCTGTTTGACCATATGACCCCCCCCCCCCCCCCCCATGATCCACTCCACTGCACAATGAACTATTCACATGATGATCAAGCACTGTCTGATGATCAGTGGGAGACTTTTGTGGGGGTCCAGGACTTGGTGTGCAAAGACATTTAAGTGGGTCCCCAAGGAGTTGCTGCTGCAGTTTATTTGGACAGACTTGTTGCCTCTGTATGCCCTCTCGGACACTGCTGCATCTCATGTGACACTGGGGGTGTCCACAGGGGAGGAGGCACAGTCACTGGGACCAATGGTGAAAAACTGTCTTAAGTTGACTGACTGTGTTGTCACACAGTGTAGGGACCTACATTATTCACCATCTGCTGATTGTTATCACATTTCATGCAATATGACAATACAGACCACTCCACAAACATTGCATCTTGACAGAACCCATGGCAGAAAAAACACCGACCATCCAAATTCTGGTGCACTGTTGGATGCTTTGCCCCCTTCTCTATGGTCAGACGGCTCTGCAGATGTTGGTCTGATTACCTGTACACCAGTAAAAATCTCACTCAAAACAAATACTCAGCCAATATGGCGAAACCAGTATCCTCTCACAAACGAGAAGGAAACAGGCATAGCAGGAACAATACAGGGTCTTCTCCAAGCAGGGGTTCTAGTGCCAACACAGTCCCCATGGAACACTCCTATTCTTCCTGTAGAGAAGCCTGGAAAAAAGGACTACAGAATGGTCCGTGACTTGAGACCGATCAATGCCGTAGTGGTGCCTACAAATTACACTGTTCCAAATCCTTACCTGCTGCTGAATAACATTACCCCACAACACAAGTTTTTTACAGTAGTGGACATTTCTAATGCTTTTTTCAGCATTCCACTACATGCAGACAGCAGACTTCTTTTTGCATTTACCTATCAGGGTCAGCAATACACTTACAGTAGACTACCACAAGGTTTTGTTGACTCACCAGCCATTTTCAATCATGCTCTGCGTCAACATTTGCAGGATTTATTCCTGCCCCCTGGCTCATTGTTGTTGCAGTATGTTGATGATCTGCTATTAGCAGGCCCCACTGCTGCTTCTGTGCTCTCAGCCACGGAACTCCTCCTGAAACATCTTTACCAGAAAGGCTACAAATTGAGCCACAAAAAAGTACAGTGTTGTTGCCCCAGAGTTCACTCTTTGGACAGGCTAATCACATCTGGCAACTCTGCGGTGTCTCCGTCGCAAAGGTCTTCAAGTCTCTCACACCTGAAACCACGCACTGTGAGGGAAATGATGTCATTTTTGTGTCTTACCAGATACAGTAGAAATTTTGTTCCAAATTACACTGCACTTATTCAATCACTGCAAAACCTTTTTAAGGAAGCAGAACACAAAAAATATCACATCACCATTACAATGGACTTCTTCTGCTGAGGATGCTTTCTTTGAACTAAAACAGCTACTGTCACATGCATGTTTACTCATATCACCTGATTATGCTTCACCATTTCATCTACTTGTTTCTGAACAGAACAGTGTTGTGAACACCATACTGTATCAGAAGGGGGAAGGTACAGGGTCCAGGTTAGTTCTAATGTATTACAGCTCAACATTAGATAACACAGAGAAAGGACACCCACTACGCACACGTCATGTAGCAGCAAGAGCAAAGGCATCACACTGTGATTGTACACACTACGCATGGAGTAGCCTCCTACTTACAAAGTGTACTGTTCACACTCTCAGCTAAAAGAACGCAAAGGTTGAAAAGAATACTGCAGGCACCAAATGTCATTTACACAAGTGAAGGGACAAATATGGCAGAGGACATGCTTACAGGTGAACCTCACGACTGTCTAGCAGCTATGGAGGTTGACATGAAAGCTGTCCCTAATCTTCAATCTGAACCTATCGAACATCCAAATTTGAACCTTTTTAGTGATGGCTGTTGCTACAGGAGACCAGATGGATCTCTGAGTGCCTCATATGCCGTGGTAAAATATGATGAGAGGACAGGTGCATTTCAAACTGTAGAGGCAGGAATGGTAGACCAACCTACCTCTGCCCAAAAAGCTGAAATAGTAGCTCTTACTAAAGCATGTCAATATGCAAAACAACAAGAGGTAAACATATACAGTGATTCAGCTTATGCCCACCAGGTTGCACATATTGACTTACCACATTGGAAAAGCAAGGGATTTCTCACTTCAACGAACACAACAATTAAACACTTAACAGAAATGGTTGAGCTATTGGAGGTCATGGGTCAACCAAAGAGGGTAGCGATTCTGAAGTGTAAAGGGCATCAGAAAAGAAATGCAGTTGTGGCCAAAGGAAATGAAGCTGCTGATTTAGCTGCTGAACAAGCTGGTGGCTATATTACACAGGCAAATATGATGATACAGAAAGAGGATTAGGAGTACCTGGAATTAGGCACAGAGGAAATTAAGCAGTTACAGGAGAAAGCAAGTCCTGAGGAAAAGAGCAGGTGAATAGTGAAAGGAGCAAAGAAAGATGAGGAGGGCCTGTGGAGGTTTGCAGATGGAAGATTGGTAGCCCCTGCTAAGGTGTTATTGCTGCTGTGCAAAGAGGCACACACAAAAGGCCATGTTTCAAAAACAAAGGTATTAACTCTGATTGAAACAAATTGGTGGCATCCTCATTTGTCAGATGTGGTAGAACTAGTGGTTTCTGAGTGTGAAGCATGCCAAAAGTTTAATACCAAATGCACATTAAAGGCTTCTATTGGAGCTTTTCCAGCCCCTGAGGGGCCATGGAAGGACATAGTGATAGATTTCACAGACATGGGCCCAGATCCTGGTGGCACCCTGGGGCAGGTCCCTGCGTCCTGGGTCGCCCTCCCCGTCCACTGGGGTATGCGGGAATGGGTGTGCATGTGTGTGTGTGTGTATGTGGGTGAGAGTGGGTGTGAGTGTGGACTTGTGTATGAGCGGGTGTGGAAGAGGGTGTGTGTGTTGTGAGTGGGCAGGTGGGGCTGTGTATGGGTTTAGGTGGGCATGTGTGATGGTGAGTGGGGGTACATGTGTGTATGGGTGCGGTTTCCTGTGGGTGGATGTCTGGGGGTGGAGGATGTGTGTATGGGTAGGAGAGCTTCATTGGGTGGCGAGGGTGGGGCAGTCCATCCAGTGGCATGGGGTTGGCGTTTCGGGGCCTGCTTGTCCCAGTTGCCCTGCTGTTGTGTCGTGGGGTGGGGTGCTTTGTCTCATTGCTCCGGTGTCATTGGGGGCGGGTGTGTGTTGGTGCTCGGGGGTGGTTGGGGGGGCCTTGGTGCGGGTTGGTGGCCGTGTCTCTGTCGGGTTGCTCCAGGGTGGCTGTGGCTGCAGGGCGGCCTGCCGCTGTTGGTGTACGTCTGTGGTGGGTGGTCGGTGGGCTTGTGTGGGTGCTCGGGGGTGTCGCTTGGCATGTGGGGTGCCGTGTGGGTCTGGCCCATTGTTCACTATTGTGACTATTGCTGTTTATGTTTGTGTGTGTAAGATGAGTGGGAATGGGTATGGCTGCCCCATCATGTTTATGGTGCTGGGAGCACCAGGGCGCGATGCTGGGGGGTCCTGGGCTGCTGGCACTGGCAGCCCTCACCCTGGGTTGGGATTTGGGGGCAGTGGGTTGCCTCATAATAATAATAATAATAATAAGTTTATTTATAGAGCACTTTTCACAGACAGAGTCACAAAGTGCTTAACATGGTAAAAAACAAAATAAAAACACAGGCACATAAAACAGTAAAAAAAAAAAAAAAAGTAGACAGTAAAAGCACATAAAAATACAATCAGCACATAGTTAATTAAAAAGCCAGGCTAAAAAGGTGGGTCTTTAGTTGCTTCTTAAAAACACCAATGGAAGGTGCAGATCTAAGTTCAAAAGGCAAGGACTTCCACAGTCTGGGAGCAACAGCAGCAAAGGCTCTATCACCTTTGGTTCTGAGCCTAGTGCTAGGGACTACCAATAGATTCTGATGAGAAGACCTGAGAGACCTGCTGGGCTGGTGTAGAGAGAACAGGTCACTAATATAAAAAGGCGCCTCTTCATGAATGGCTTTGTAAGTAAGAACAAGAACTTTAACATCAATTCTATAATTTACAGGACGCCAATGCAAAGGAGGGCAAAACAGGAGTGATATGACAGAATCTACTGGACCTAGTTAGTAATCTTGCAGCAGCGTTCTGGACTAACTGTAGGCAGTGTAAAGAGGATTTGCGAAGACATGTGAAAAAAGCATTACAGTAGTCCAAACGTGAAGAAACAAAGGCATGAATAATGATTTCTAACTGACTGTAGGAAACCAATGACCTAATTTTGGATATATTCCTAAGGTGGAAAAAACAACTCCGGGTCAGAGATTTGACATGCTGATCAAAACTCATCAATTGATCAAAAATGACACCAAGATTTTTTAGATTAGACCGTACGTTAGAGCTTAATGAACCAATGCTATCAACCAACTTAGGAATTAGATTATCAGGTGCTACAATAAGGACTTCAGTTTTATCAGCATTAAGTTGCAAAAAGTTACTAGACATCCAGTCCTTAATTGCAGACAGACAATCATAAATAATTATTAAATTGTCAACATGGTCAGGTTTAAAAGAGAAAAGTAGCTGTAAATCGTCAGCGTAGCTGTGATAAGACACACCTTTAAATTTGCTGATAATAGAACCAAGTGGCAGCATATTTAGGGCAAATAAAAGTGGACCCAGAATAGAACCCTGAGGCACCCCACAGGTTAAAGGAGCAGAGTCAGATGAATAAGAGCCAACAGCCATGGAAAAACTCCTACCAGAAAGGTAGGAGAAAAACCAATCCAGAGCTTTTCCAGAAATATCTACCCAATCTCTAAGCCTTTGTAACAAAATACAATGATCAATAGTATCAAATGCTGCAGTAAGATCTAATAACACTAAAACAGAGCATTTGCCAGAGTCTGATGACATTAAAATATCATTTGACACCCTGAGAAGAGTGGTCTCTGTCGAGTGTTTCTGACGAAAACCTGACTGAAATTTGTCGAAAATATTGTGTTCAATCAGAAAGTCAGTGAGCTGCTTGGCAACAACTTTTTCTAAAAGCTTAGAAATAAAAGGAAGCTTTGAAATTGGCCTGAAGTTTTTAAAAACAGATGGATCAAGGTTAGGTTTTTTTAAAAGTGGCTGCACAACTGCATGTTTAAAATACGAGAGTACACAACCAGATTCAAGTGAACTATTAATGATATTAACCAAAGACGTACCCACTGAGCTAATTGCCTCTTTTAACATTGAGGAAGGCAAAATATCTAAAACGCAGGAGGAGGATTTCATGGAACTCACCAACACTAACAAATCCTCAAAAGAAATTGGGGTAAAATCACTTAAAAAGGCCTGTCTGTTAGGACAATCAAGGATTAGGGGAAAGGAATGAGTAAAACCAGCCCTAACAGCAGTGACCTTGTCAACAAAAAAGGAAAGAAACTTGTTACAGTCATTAACTGAATAAACAGGGGGAGCAGAACTAACAAGATTAACTATACTGTCTATTGTACTGAAGAGGATCTTTGGATTGTTACTATTTGAGGAGATGATATTGGAAAAATAAGAAGTTCTTGCCATTTTTATCATATTGTTAAATTCAATTAACAGTTCCTTAAGGTACAATCAATGCACCTCAAGCTTAGTGGACTTCCACAGTCTTTTCACCCTCCGACATTTACGTCTAAAACAACAGAGATCATTATTTAACCAGGGGGATGAATTAACAGCACGGACAGTCCTGGTTTTAAAGGGAGCAACTACATCTAAGATGCTTGAACAGTATGAGTTAAAAGAGCAGACCAAGCTCTCAGTGTCGTCATCAGAGGATAAAACCACACTGCTGTCAAAGGCAGCAGAAAATTTCACAGCTGAAAAGTGGTCAATGACACGAGAGCATTTTATCCGCTTGCCAGTGTAACAGACTGATTTAACTGATAAATTAAAAAGAGCACAAAAATGGTCTGACACAAGAAGCTCCTTAGTCCGAACATTATTCACATTAAGACCGAGTGTAAAAACAAGATCAAGTGTATTTCCTTTTATATGCGTAGGGCCAGATAGACACAAAACAAAATTAAATGATTCAATAATACCCAAGAAATTCACTGCAACACTGTCATTGGGATCATTAATATGCAAATTAAAATCTCCAAGTAATAAAATCTGCTCAAATTTAATAATAGAAGTTAAAAAAATCACTAAACTCAGATAAAAAGGAGGCATTAACTCCTGGGAGGCGGTAAATTAAAACACAATAAAATGGGTTTGAGGAGCCAATTTTTAAAATCATCACTTCAAATGATAAAAAAGTTCCATGGCTCATCGTCCGTGTAACAAAGCGGTGCCGGTTCACGATGGCCAGACCACCGCCACAGCCTGTCAATCTCGAAGCACAGGGGAAGGTACAATCTGGTGGACAAAGTTCAATTAAGGAGGTAAATTCCTCACTTTTCTGCCAAGTCTCAACAAGAAATAAAAAGTCCAACCCTGCAGTAATGAATAAATCGTTCAAAAAGAATGATTTATTTGAGATGGAATGTGCGTTAAGCAGCGCCAGCTGTATGGGCTCTGTAACAGCAGCAGTTTTGCCAGGAATGGGGGCCGGTGAAAGTTGACGTAGGCACCCGCTACCTGCAGGGGATTTGCTGGCTCGGAGCAGGGAGAAGGCCGGTTGACACGGTAGAACAGGGAAAACAGGCTGGAGAAATGATGGCCTCACTCTGGGCACACCCGAGGGCCAGGATCCAGGAAAGAGGCCAGCTGCAGAATTAGGAGAAGATGAGGTGGAGCGAGCAAGACGGCAAAGCCGAGCAAGCCTTCTGGATTTCATCGTGGCACCTGCACGTCTTCCCCGAGGTTTGGATCGCTTTCTGCCGGTATAACCACAGCGGGGATCCCAGGTACCAACGGGAAGTTGCAAATGCAGAGACCGAAGGAAGAATCTTCCCTCCTGATTATGACAGCCAAACCCCACCATGGAAGATTGAATATCCAGCAGCACTTGGCAATCATAAACAATGGCTGAATGCACATAATCCAGACACAATAACACAATCAAAAACAGGACAAACAAGCAGAGACAACCAGCAGCCAGAAACACAGGCAGCGCAGCCATCTTGGAATCAACCAAGATTCAAAACTTGAAACCTCATGAACCAGCTTGCAACCTCTTGAAATCATGAAACCTCATGAACCAGCTTGCAAACTGGCTTCTGGGGGGACATGGCCTCGCTTTTAGACTGCCTCCCTTCCAGTCTTATTTCCCACCCTCCCCCTGACTCTGGGTGGAATATGCATCTTCTTGGATACATTTAGGGCTTTGGGGTGGGGATGTGCCGCACTGTGTCGGCGAAGGGAATACCTTTGCTGTGTGGTGGGGCTGTCCTCACTTCAATTTTAATTGCATTTTAGACACTGAGAGCTTGGGGGGGATGGGGGACCCGCTGCCCATCGCAGTGGCTAGCGGTGCTCCAATCACGACCCGGTACCCAATCACTTTGGTAGTCCACACATTTACACACAATTACATCATATTACCGACATACACCCATCATGTTTTGTGCAGGGGGAGGGGGAGGAGGGTCTTCCCCCACCCCTGTTGCCCTCCTCCTGCTGGGGGTGTGGGGACCCAGTGGGGAGCCTGGGATCCGTCATGTTGTCAAAATCCCTGGGTGCTGCTGAATGTATAGATACAGCCAAGGGAGTGAGAGCAGGACTGAATATGAAAGTAAGTGAGAGTGACAGGGTGATGAATGGAGGTGGTGATGGTGGGTCGGTTTTGTGCGGTGCTTTGCATGTTGGGTGGCATCTCAAGGAACCTGTGTTGGTCTGCTGATCAGTCGCTCGGGTGGCCGCCGGGGGTGGGGGCCTGCTCCTGTGGCCTGCGCTGGCGGTCTCCCCGGCCGCTGCCGGGCACTGGTGCGCATTCAGGCTTGCTGCATCTGCTTCGCAGCCGCCTTATGAAACAAGGGTGATTGAGGGGTGAGTTTGAACGGGCACAGGAGTGAGAGAGAATGGTCTGTGGTCTGTGGCCCAGGGGGTGGGGTCACTGGCCTCCTGGTGCCTGGGGCCTGGGGGCGGGCGTTGGTTCTGCCTAGGGTGTAGGAGGCGGGCGGGTCCGGTGGTGTGGGCTCGCTGTGCCGGCCGCCTGGTGACCTTGCCTCCCTCGATCGTCCCTCCGGGGGCGGATGCCTGACTTTTCCTGGGGCTCGCCGACCTTGGACGTTTGTGCCCTGTGGGGGTTGGTGGCGCTGCCTTGCCTGCTCGGGGTTCCCGTGGGGAGAGCTGCGACCAGCCCCCCACTTCATATGTTTCCTGACAAACCACTCACATGCACACACTTATTTTGCATGTGCTCTCATATATACGCATGCAGACGTACACACACAAATGTCTCTCTTTTAACAGGTGTGGAAACCAGACTCGTGTTGAGACATCTTCAGTGGAAGAAGCAATTTGTCTTGTTTGTTTTAGTTGTTAGCTTGTTTTGGCACAATAAGGGTGACAGATCCCTGTTCTGCTTGCCTAGCTGCCTGACAGGACAAGGAGAAAAAAAAAAAAAAAAGATATGTGCCCAGAAAACAGATTCAGAGGCTACAGTTGTGCCCTTCAGAGGTAAAGTGGGCTATCCCACAAAACCATTATTTTGAGAAAATGACCTCTAAAGTTTATGTGATTTAAATATATTTTCATATTTAAGTCACACCTTGAAGGTAATTATAGGGGGTAACTTTTTAATGATATAGGCACACTGATTTTTTGAGAATATTTCAACTTTAGAGCTCATTTTCTCAAAATAATGGTTTTGTGGGATAGCCCACTTTACCTCTGAAGGGCACAGTTATCTGTTGGTGTTTGTGGATACCTTTTCAAGATAGGTTGAGGCAAAAGCATGTAAAACAGAAAGTGCAAAAGAAGTTCTTAAATGGCTGACAGGAGAGGTGATTCCCAGACATGGTTTTCCAAGAGTGATCAGGTCAGACAATGGCAGTCATTTTGCAAATAAACATTTGAAGGAAGTTGAATGCGCCTTAGGCTTAAGGCATAAATTTGGTTCAGCAGTGCATCCATCCTCCCAAGGGCTGGTAGAGAGAGCAAATAGGACTCTAAAAGAATGCTAGCCAAGCAAAGCATGGGGACAGGCATGACATGGGTTGATGCACTGCCATTAGTGCTGATAGCACTGTGATCCACCCCAAACACGATGCTCTGCCTGACAACTCATGAGTTGCTAACAGGAAGAAAGATGCCGGGACTATTTGTTGATTCACCTTTGACTCCTAGGAATAGTCAAGCTGTAAATGGTAAATGGCATTCACTTATATAGCGCTTTTATTCTCATCTCTTGATGACCAAAGCACTTTACAGATCCTGCTATCCACCCATTCACACACACATTCACACACTGATGGTGGCATCACAGTAGTATAATGTAGAACTGTCACAATACATAAAGAGTCTAAGGAAAATATCTGAAGCTCTCTCTCAACAGGTTCCGGACATTCTCAAAAGGAGCACCCAGAGGAGTGCTGCCCCATTGGAACCTGGGGACTGGGTGTGGCAAAACATAATAAGGCCCCATTGGGACTCTCCTAAGTGGGAAGGACCTTTAAAAGTGAAAAAAGCCACATCATATGCAGTGCAAGTTTGGAAAAAAAAAAAAGGTTGAGTAACTGAATACACGTAACTCACTGTGCAAAAGCCGCAGAACCAAATCGCCCACTCCTCCAGAACACTGATGATTTGGCAAACTCAGAAAATAAACAAAAATGCCGACCATAACTAATTCAATTCAACTTTATTTATATAGTGCCATTTCACAACAACAGTCATCTCATAGCACTTTCAACTGTAGGGGAACCCCCACAGTTGCAGACAGCAATCAGGCGATCCCCTGTGAGCAAGCGCTTGGCAATGGTGGACAGGAAAAACTCCCTTTTAACAGGAAGAAACCTCCAGCAGAACCAGGCTCAGGGGCAGTCATCTGCTGCGACTGGCTGGGGGGTGAGGGGATAGAGAAGATGAAAAGAACAGACATACAGATGTTAATGACAAGCAAAAAAAAAAAAATATTTCATTGAGAGTGAAGAAAGGAGTGAGGCCCAGTGCATTATTGAAGGTCCCCCGGCTGACTAAACCTATTAGCAGCATAACTAAGGGAGGGTTCAGAAACACATGATCCCTCCCTAATTGTAGGCTCTATCAAAAAGGAAGGTTTTAACCCTATTCTTAAAAACAGAGATTGAGTCTGACCCGAATCCAGATTGGCAGCTGGTTCCGCAGGAGAGGAGCTTGATAACTGAAGGCTCTGCCTCCCGTTGTACTTTTGGAGTTTCTAGGTATTACAAGTAATCCTGCATTTTGGGAGCGTAGTGCTCTGTTAGGATAATATGGTAGTATCAGATCTTTTAAATAGAAAGGGGCCTGATTGTTTAGAGCTTTGTAAGTAAGAAGAAGGATTTTAAACTTAATTCTAAACTCTATGGGAAGCCATTGAAGGGAGGCCAGAACCGGAGAGATATGATCAGAATCAGAATCAGAATCAGAATCAGATTTATTGCCATTGTTCATGTGATACACAAACTAGGAATTTGTCTCGGTGCCATGCTGCAACATTAAAAACATAATGAGAAAAAGGGATAAAATAAAAAACTAAAGGACTAGAAACGTGCAATAAGTGTAGAAAAATAAGTAATAATAAGTAATAATAATAATAATACTAGTAATAATGAGTAGTACTAGTCAAGGCAGTTTAAAAAATTAGCATGTAGCAGATAATGTGAAGTACCACATAGTGCAGTCAATAATGCAACAGAAAAACAGTGATGAATGACATGAGTCTGGTTGAGCTGCTGTACATAGTGCACGAGAGTCAAAAGTCACTTAGTGTTCAGCAGTCTGATGGCAGAGGGGAAGAAGCTGTTCATGTGCCGGGAGGTTTTAGTCCGAATGGACCGAAGCCTTCTACCTGAGGGGAGGGGGGCAAACAGCACGTGACCAGGATGTGAAGGATCGGCTATGATCCGGCCAGCACGCCTCCGAGTCCTGGAGATGTACAGGTCCTGGAGAGATGGGAGTTTGCAGCCTATCACCTTCTCAGCAGTGCGCACGACGCGCTGCAGCCTTAGTCTGTCCCTGGCAGTGGCTCCTGCGTACCACACAGTTATGGAGGAGGTGAGGATGGACTCGATGATGGCCGTGTAGAACTGCACTAACATCTTGGTGGGTAGCTTGAGCTTCCTCAGCTGCCGCAGAAAGAACATCCTCTGCTGGGCCTTTTTGATGAGGGAGCTGATGGTTGGCTCCCATTTGAGGTCACGGGTGATGGTGGTGCCCAAGAAGCGGAAGGAATCTGCAAAGGTGATGGGAGAGCCTGTGATGGTGAGGGGGGGCAGGGGGGATGT
This sequence comes from Pholidichthys leucotaenia, assembly GCA_020510985.1. Taxonomy (NCBI): domain Eukaryota; kingdom Metazoa; phylum Chordata; class Actinopteri; order Cichliformes; family Pholidichthyidae; genus Pholidichthys; species Pholidichthys leucotaenia. The sequence goes on from CM035843.1 coordinate 223,310,588, forward strand.
GACTTTCCTGAAGTCCACAATCATCTCTGCTGTCTTCAGAGCATTCAGCTGCAGGTTGTTGTGGCTGCACCAGGACACCAGCTGGGCCACCTCTTCCCTGTAGGCGGACTCGTCGCCGTTGGAGATGAGCCCGATGAGGGTGGTGTCGTCCGCAAACTTAATCAGCTTAACAGACTGGTGGGAGGAGGTGCAGGAGTTGGTATAAAGGGAGAAGAGTAGGGGGGGAAGTACACAGCCCTGGGGTGATCCAATGCTGATGCTAACAGAGTCTGAGACAGACTTCCCCAGCCGCACATGCTGTCTCCGGTCCGTCAGGAAGTCGGTGATCCACCTGCAGAGGGAGTCAGGCACGTTGAGCAGGGACAGCTTGTCCTGGAGCAGATCGGGGCGGATGGTGTTGAATGCGGAGCTGAAGTCCACAAACAGAATCCTGGCGTAGGTTCCCGGGGAGTCCAGGTGCTGCAGGATGGAGTGGAGGGCCAGGTTGACTGCGTCGTCCACAGACCTGTTAGCACGGTAGGCAAACTGCAGCGGGTCTAGGAGGGGTGTGGTGATGGACTTGAGGTGAGACAGGACCAGGCGCTCAAAGGACTTCATGACTACAGAGGTGAGCGCTACAGGTCTGTAGTCGTTAAGTCCAGTAATCCGTGGCTTCTTGGGGACAGGGATGATGGTGGAGGATTTGAGGCAGGTCGGCACGTGACATTGCTTAAGGGAGGTGTTAAAAATGTCTGTGAAGACAGGAGCCAGCTCTTTCGCACAGTGTCTCAGGGTGGAGGGAGACACACCGTCCGGCCCGGGGGCCTTGCGCGGGTTCAGTCTGGAGAACTGTCTGTGCACGTCCTGCTCACTGATGACAAGGGGAGGGGGGGAGGAGGAGGAGGAGGAGGGGGGGACCGCTTTTGATGAATTAGGGGCTGAGGAGGCAGTGGAGCTGGGTGGAGTGGGTGAGTTGGACACAGCTGACGAGGTGTCAAAACGGGCATAGTGTTGGGACAGTCTTTGACAAAGGGCTTTGTCATCCTGACCCTTAGAAGCCTGAGGCCGATAGTTGGTGATTTGCCTCAGTCCTCTCCACACAGAAGCCGAGTCATTAGCAGTGAACTGCTGCTGGAGTCTCTCAGAGTACACAGATTTAGCTCTCCTCAGCTCTCTGTTAAACCGATATTTGACCTCCCTGTAGCAGTCCCTGTCTCCACTTTTCAACGCTGCTTCCTTCTCCTTCCTGATCCGTCTGAGCTTAGCTGTGAACCAAGGCTTGTCATTAGAATATCTCACCCTGGTGCGCGATGGGAGAATGCTCTCCTCACAGAAGTTGATATATGAGTTCACAGTGTATGTGTACTCATTAAGATCATGTGTGGCTCTTTTAAACATGCCCCAGTCAGTTATTTCCATGCATGTGTTCAGTTTCTCTCCAGCTTCACTGGTCAATTTCTTTGTGGTGGTCACAACAGGTTTAGTGATTTTCAGTCTTTGTTTGTATGTGGGGATGAGGTGAACCATCACGTGATCAGATAGTCCCAGCGCAGCGCGGGGAACAGCGCGATATGCGTCCTTTACTGAAGTATAACAATGATCCAGCGTGTTATTTCCTCTGGTTGGACATTTAATACACTGTTTGTAGTGGGGGAGCTCGTGACTCAGATTGCTCTGGTTAAAATCGCCCACCACGATAACCAGGGAGTCTGGAAAGTTCCGCTCCGTAAGTTGGATGTGATCTGCGAGCACGCGCTGAGCTTCGCGCATGTCCGCGTCAGGAGGGGCGTACACAGCGACGAGAATGAATGAGGCAAACTCGCGCGGGGAATAGAATGGCTTGCAGTTAATGAAAAGAAATTCCAGGGCGGGAGAACAGTGTTTGGAAATCACCGTTACATCAGAGCACCAGCTGTTGTTAATATAGAAGCACACTCCTCCTCCGATAGACTTACCGGACAGCTCTGTGACGCGGTCAGCACGAATCAGCTGGAAGCCCTCGAGGCTGATCGCGCTATCTGGAATGTTCTCATTAAGCCAGGTCTCAGAGAAGCAGATGACAGACGAGGAAGCGAGGTCCTTGAAACGCATCAGCAGTCTTAATTCTTCTACCTTGTTCAGGAGAGAATTGGCATTGGATAGAAATATGCCAGGCAAGGCTGTTCGCGAGCCTCTTTTTCGTAGTCGAGCGAGAATCCCCCCTCTTTTTCCTCTTTTCCGCCGTCTTGCTCTTTTGGCCAAACAATGGATCAGATCGGCGGCTGGAGCCAAAAAAACTGGAAGAAGGTCTGTAGGGGTGAGAGTCCTGATATTTAGTAGTTCTTCACGGGTGTATGAACCGGCAGATGCACAATCAGTGAACAAAAACAGACAAATTATAAAAATTAAAGGGCAGCAATACACCATGGCGACCGCTGTGGGCGCCATCTTGTTAGAAAGATGGATCTTTCTTTCTAGTACCTGTTAAAACTCTTGCTGCAGCATTTTGGATCAGCTGAAGACTTTTTAAAGATGTTTTAGGACAACCTGATAATAAAGAATTACAATAATCTAATCTAGAGCTAACAAAAGCGTGGATCAGTTTCTCAGCATCACTCTGAGACAAGATGCTCCGAATCTTGGCAATATAAGATAAGATAAGATAAGCCTTTATTAGTCCCACAATGGGGAAATTCCAGGATTGCATCAGCACAGTGGATAGCAACACTCAGAGCAACAATCAGAAGGCAAGAGAAAAAACAAGAGCAGCGAGTATACATATATATAGACACACAGTCCGGAGCATTGTAGCTAGATGGGACAGGTATATAAATATATAAACACAGTGTGGAGCATTGTAGCTAGATGGAATAAATATGTAAATATATAAACACACACACAGTGCGTAGCATTGTAGCTAGATGGAATAATATGTAGATATATAAACACACACAGTGCGGAGCATTGTAGCTAGATGGAATAAATATATAGATATATAAAAACACAGTGCGGAGCATTGTAGCTAGATGGAATAAATATGTAAATATATAAACACACACAGTGCGGAGCATTGTAGCTAGATGGAATGAAACAACACAACCGTCTACTTAGTTATCCTACATGGTTTGATTATGTACCCATACATATTCTCACCCTCCATAGCGACCGGTATTTTCCTAGTTGTATACCGGAGGGGACCATTGTGTAAGTCTATTGCGTCTTTTGCATTCAATACTATTAGGTTGTCATGTCTTTTTGCTATCTCTGCGAGCAGCCCTGCTTAGGTTGTACAGTCTGACAGCCGTAGGTAGGAAGGACCTGCGAAACCTCTCGGTTGTGCACCTAGGATGATGTAGTCTGCTGCTAAATGAGCTCCTCAATGCATTCAGTATGTCCTGCATAGGGTGGAACTCGGACTCCAGCAGAGGTGACAGTTTAGCCACCATCCTTCTCTCTCCCATCTCCTCCACTGGGTCAAGGCGCTGCCCCAGGACAGAGCTAGCTTTCTTGATCAGTTTGTTCAGTCTCTTCCTATCGGCTGCTGTAATGCCACTGCCCCAGCAGACCACTCCAAAAGTGATGGCTGATGCCACCACCGTGTCATAGAATGTCTTCAGCAGCACCCCTTGTACACCAAAAGACCTGAGTCTCCTCAGTAGGAACAGCCTGCGCTGTCCCTTCTTATAGAGTGCGTCAGTATTGTGTGACCAGTCTAGTTTATTGTTCAGATGAACACCCAGGTACTTATAGGATGTCACCATCTCGATGTCTGTTCCCTGTATATTTACTGGTGCTGTGAGGGGTTGTCCTTGGCTGCGGCAATCCACCACCAGCTCATATTACCATATTACACAAATGATAGAAGGCAGGCTTAGAAACAAATTTAATATGTGAATTGAAAGACAGATCTTGATCCAAGGTTCCTCACAGAGCTATTAAGAGAAAGAGTAACCACATCCAAACTGAAAGTTTGATTTGGAAAGGTATTTCGAAGGTTTTTTGGACCAACAAGAATGACTTCTGACATGATTAGGAACCCAGGAGACAGACGCTGACACGAGTAGATTGTTTGACAATTATTTATTAATTAAAGTAATGAGTGTTGCGTGTGTGAATGAGTGAGTGAGTGCGAGGCTGTCTGGTCACTGGAGCTGAGTGATTCCTGCTGTCACCTGGCAACCCTGGAACACACAAGCACAGGGGATTATCACAGTTCACATGAACAGGAAGCTGAAGCTTGTGCTGCTTACTTGCAGGCGCCGCAGAGAGAATCTTGCTGGCTCTGTATCCCGGTGCAGCATGGTGCGCGTGGTGCTCGATGCTGAGGTGGTGAGGAAGAGCTCCGAGGAGGAGGAGATGGCGTCCTGTTGACAAGGCAGGTAAGTCCGCCGCCAGGGAGGTCCACCTGTGCACAGGGGAGAACACTAGGAAGGAATGAGTGATGAGGTATCTTACGTGACGTGGCTTGGCGTGGCGACTTGGTTCTGACTCTGGCTTGAGGTCGTATCCTAGACGCGTTGAGAGGCAAAGGCAACAGACGACTCCGTGCAGAGCAGTCTGAGATCCTGGCTTTTAAAGCCCGTTGATTACCAACAGCCGGTGTGTGCGCAGCTGAGGATGATGACGGCCCAGTGGCTGCCATGACAGTACTCCCCCCTCTAGAGGTGCCTCCAGGCACCTGCCCAATCCTACCTGGATGCGTCCGATGAAAATCGCGGATCAGCTGCTTGTCAAGGATCAACGCTGGGTGACTCCAGGAGCGATGCTCAGGGCCAAAACCCTCCTAGTCCACCAAATACTGAAGACCCCGACCCCGTCGGCGAACATCCAAGATGGCAGTCACCCCCCAAGCCGGGTGGCCGTCGATCATCCTCGGGGGGGAAGGAGCCACGGGGGGCGGGCACAGAGGATCGGCGATGTGGGGCTTGACCTGGGAGACGTGAAAGGTAGGGCAGATGCGCATAGAAGAGGGAAGAGCAAGGCGCACAGACACAGGGTTGATAATACGTGAAATTGCAAAAGGACCGATGAAGCGCTTGGTCAGCTTGTGCTTCTCGGCCGGCACATTGATATTCTTAGTGGACAACCAGACCTTTTGACCCACCTTATAGTCCGGGGCGGGCCTCCTGTGGCGGTTGGCCACCTGGATATTACGTGCCGTGGTCCTAAGGAGGGCTCTACGGGTGATGGCCCAGATTCGCCGACAACGCCTAGCGTGAGCCTGCACCGAAGGGACCGCCACCTCCTTCTCCTCCTCCGGGAACAGTGGTGGATCAAACCCCAGAGACACCTTAAAAGGGGACATCCCAGTAGCAGAGGACACCGTGGTGTTATGTGCATACTCGATCCAGGGTAGAAACGTGCTCCAAGAAGAGGAGCAGGAAGAGATGACACAGCAAAGCGCAGCCTCTAGCTCCCGATTGGCCCGCTCACACTGACCATTGCTCTGCGGGTGGTACCCAGAAGAGAGACTAGCCGTGGCCCCCAGCACCGTGCAGAATGCCTTCCAGACCTGGGACACAAACTGTGGACCTTGATCCGATACGATATCAGCCGGGATACCATGAAGACGGACCACATGCTGCACTAGAAGGTCCGCCGTCTCCCGCGCTGAAGGCAGCCCCCGGAGAGGCACAAAATGAGCTGCCTTGGAGAAACGGTCCACTATCGTTAGGACTGACGTAAAGTGACCAGAGGGGGGCAGACCCGTCACAAAGTCCAAAGCAACGTGGGACCAGGGGCGAGAAGGAACTGGTAGAGGGTGAAGAAGACCCACCGGGGGGGAAGATGATGATTTCCCAGTGGCGCACTGGGCGCAGGCCCGGACATAGTTGTTAACATCCCTCCTCAATCCTGGCTATCAGAAGGCTCTCTGGAGAAGATCGATGGTGCGGGCAACTCCCGGATGGCACGCCAGCTTGGACGGATGACCCCATTGAATGACCTCGCTCCTGACAGAAAGGGGAACGAACAAATGGCCCGGGGGACCCCCACCCGGGTCGGGCTCCGTCTCCTGCGCTCTCCTGACCTGGTCCCGGATCTCCCATGACAGGGCACCCACCACACAAGACGACGGCAGGATAGTCTCCTCCTGCTCCTCGGTGGACTGCGCATCAAACTGTCTTGAGAGGGCGTCAGGCTTGCCATTCTTGCTCCCCAGCCGGTAAGTGATGGTAAAATTGAACCGGCCAAAAAAAAGAGACCAGCGGGCCTGGCGAGCGTTCAACCGTTTGGCCGTCCGGAGATACTCAAGGTTCCTATGATCCATCCAGACGACGAACGGCTGGGCAGCCCCCTCCAGCCAGTGCCTCCACTCCTCCAGGGCGAGTTTCACGGCCAGCAACTCCCTGTCACCGATGCAGTAATTCCTCTCTGCGGGTGTCAGGCGGTGGGAGAAGTAAGCACACGGCCGGATCCTTCCATCCACCGGAGAACGTTGGGAAAGAACCGCCCCAAAAACCCGAATCCGAGGCATCCACCTCCACCAGGCACTGCAAAGCCGGATCCACCTGGGTCAGGACGCGGGCCGAAGCGAACTCCTCCTTCAACCTCCCGAACACTGTGGCAGCCTCCTCGCACCAACGAAAAAGGACCTTGGAAGAGGTGAGAGCGGTCAAGGGGCGGGCGATGTTACCAAAGTTTGGCACGAACCGGCGGTAGAAATTGGCAAAACCCAGGAACCCCTGCAACTGTTTCCTGGACGTGGGCGTGGGCCAATCCATCACCGCCTTGACCTTGGCTGGGTCGGGGAGCACCTGATTGCAGGCGATAATGAAACCAAGAAAAGAGGTCTTGTCGGTGTGAAATTCCCACTTCTCAGCTTTGACAAACAGCTGGTTCTCCGGGAGGTGCTGCAGGACCCGTCGCACATGCACCTGGTGTTCCTCCAACGTGCGTGAGAAGATGAGGATGTCATCAAGGTAGACGAACACGAAGGAGTTAAGAAAATCCCGGAGGACGTCGTTAATCAAACGTTGGAAGACGGCCGGAGCGTTGGTTAACCCAAACGGCATCACCAGGTACTCAAAATGGCCGCTTGGGGTCCGGAACGCCGTCTTCCACTCATTGCCCTCCCTGATGCGCACCAGGTGGTATGCGTTACGCAGATCCAGCTTCGTAAACCAAGACGCCCCCTGGAGGGAGTCAAAAGCCGTGTTCATCAGCGGCAGCGTGTATTTGTCCTTGATGGTGATCTCGTTGAGCCCTCGGAAGTCGATGCAGGGACGCAGTGAACCATCCTTCTTTCCAACGAAGAAGAAACCTGCACCCACCGCCGAAGACGAAGGACGAATAATCCCAGAGCTAAGGGACTCCTTAATATAAGTGTCCATAGCCTCGCGCTCCGGGGCAGACAGGCTGTATAGACGACTTGCCGGGAGAGGGGCCCCCGCCCTGAGGTTGATCGCACAGTCGTAAGGACGGTGGGGGGGGAAGGGACAACGTCCGTGACTTGCTGAACACCGCTCCCAGATCGTGGTAGACCTCAGGTACCATAGACAGGTCCGGGGGTGGCGTCGAAGGAGAAGGCACCGACACCGAGGGAGCACACGCTGCAGACTGGAGGCAGGCACTCAAACAAAAGGAACTCCACGCGATGATACTTCCAGCTTGCCAATCAAAAGTGGGGTTGTGGAGCCATAGCCATAGGTACCCCAGGATCACAGGTGAAGAGGAGATGGGTAATACCAAAAAACGAATCTCCTCCCGGTGGTTTCCGGAGACTATCACTGACACGGGAACCGTCTGGTGGGAAACAGAAGTCAGTGACGTCTTGGATAACGTGACGAGATTGACAGGTGGGCAAAGAGGTTGACAGCTGAGGCCCATCTGGGTTGCCAGGTCTCTGGAGATGAAGTTCTGCTCAGCTCCAGAATCAATTAGGGCATGTGTAGTATGTTCCTTGTGTTTATAAAGTAGCCTGATGGGGACACGGCAACTAGTGAGGGGCTTTTTCTGTTTGATGTCCGTGAATCCCCCTACAGTGATCCACGGACCTCCCCTTTTAACCAATTTGGACATTCGGCAACCCCGTGAGACCCATTGCCACAATAAAAACATAGGCCCAGATCCCTGCGGCGCTGTCTCTCAGCCGCTGAAACTTCCGATTGTCTGATAACCATATCCTCCTGCTCCGGAAGTTCCTCTGACGAGGGCAGGGCGAGGAGAGGTGACCTAGCGGAGCGAGGGCGGGGTTTACTCGAACGGCTAACAGTCCTCCGTTCGGCCGCTCGCTCCCTCAGTCTACTGTCCAAACTAATAGTGAGAGAAATTAACTCCCCTAATCTGTCTGGTTTATCCCGTGCCGCTAATTCATCCTTCAGCTCCGAACTAAGGCTGCAGAGGAAAATACCACAAAGCGCTGGCTCCCCCCACCCGACCTCAGCGGCTAATACCCGGAAATCTACGGCGTAATCGGCGGCAGATCTACTGCCCTGCCGAAGGCTTAGCAGCGGATCAGTTAGCACCGCGCCCTGGTCTGTATGATCAAACACCTCCAAAAATTCTGCCACGAACTGCTGGTAAGTCAAAAGGGAATAGTTGGGTTTAGCCATGATAGTATAGGCCCAATCTAATGCCCTCCCCCCGAGCAGATTGGAGATGTACCCAATTTTGCTTTGATCGGTGGGGAAATCTCCCGGGACGCGGTGAAAAACTGATTCATATTGGAGCAAAAAGCCTCGTGCTTCCCCAAGTTTTCCGCTGAAGCGGGCGGGGGTAGGCACGGGAGTGAGAGGAGGTAATGATGGCTGGTAAGTTTGGCAAGTAGGAGAGGCTACAGGGGCTGGTGAAGCCCCGAAAGTCGGGGGGATCGCCTGGCATCCTTCCAGGTGATCCAACCGGCTGTTAACCTGAGTTAACTGGTTCAAAATAACTGTCTGTTGGTGAGCAATCAAATCTACTCGAGTGCTAAGAGTGTTAATACGGCGCACCAGCGCACTGTCAGCTGGGTCATCTTGACGGAGTCGTACTGACATGATTGGGGACCCAGGAGACAGACGCTGACACGAGTAGATTGTTTGACAATTATTTATTAATTAAAGTGATGAGTGTTGCGTGTGTGACTGAGTGAGTGAGTGCGAGGCTGTCTAGTCACTGGAGCTGAGCGATTCCTGCTGCGACCTGGCAACCCTGGAACACACAAGCACAGGGGATTATTACAGTTCACATGAATGGGAAGCTGAAGCTTGTGCTGCTTACTTGCAGGCGCCGCAGAGAGAATCTTGCTGGCTCCGTGTCCCGGTGCAGCATGGTGCACGTGGTGCTCGACGCTGAGGTGGTGAGGAAGAGCTCCGAGGAGGAGGAGATAGCGTCCTGTTGACAGGCCAGGTAAGTCCGCCGCCAGGGAGGTCCACCTGTGCACAGGGGAGAACACTAGCAAGGGATGAGTGGTGAGGTATCTTACGTGACGTGGCTTGGCATGGCGACTTGGTTCTGACTCTGGCTTGAGGTCGTATCCTAGACGCGTTGCGAGGCAAAGGCGACAGACGACTCCGTGCAGAGCAGTCTGAGATCCTGGCTTTTAAAGCCCGTTGATTACCAACTGCCAGTGTGTGTGCAGCTGAGGATGATGACGGCCCAGGGGCCGCCATGACAACTTCAGTCTTATCTGAATTTAATAGCAGGAAATTACAAGTCATCCAAGCTTTGATTTCCTTAAGACAGGCTTCCAACTTGGCTAATTGATTACTATCATCTGGTTTCATTGACAGGTATAATTGTGTGTCATCTGCATAACAATGAAAATGTATACAGTGCTTTCTAATAATGTTGCCTAACGGAAGCATATATAAACTAAAAAGAGTAGGCCCTAGCACAGATCCCTGTGGAACTCCATGACTGAGCTTTGAGTTGAAAGAAAACTTATTATTGACATGAACAAACTGGAACCTATCAGATAAATAAGATCTAAACCACTGCAACGATGTTCCATTAAGTCCAACATAGTGTTAATCTATCAAGTAGAATATTATGATTGATAGTATCAAAAGCTGCACTAAGGTCTAAAAGGACAAGTACAGAAACAAGTCCATTATCAGATGTGATGAGGAGGTCATTAGTGACCTTCACTAAGGCGGTTTCAGTACTATGATGGATTCTAAACCCAGATTGAAACTCTTCAAGTAAACCATTTCCCTGCAGGTGGTCAAATAATTGCGTAGCAACAACTCTTTCTAAGATTTTTGAAATGAAAGGGAGATTAGAGATTGGTCTATAGTTAGCTAAAGCTCCTGGATCCAGCGTTGGCTTTTTGAGTAAGAGTTTAATTACAGCCATTTTAAAAGCCTGTGGTACATGGCCTAAAGTTAATGAAGAATTGATTATATGAAGAATAAAGCTACCAATAAGTGGGAAGACTTCTTCAAATAACCTGGTAGGAATAGGGTCTAAAAGACAAGTTGAAGGCTTGGATGAGGAAACTATTTTGTCTAAATCTAAAAGGTCAATTGGAGTAAACTCATCAAGACAGATATCAATTGAAGGAGTTGTAGTAGTTACTGTATTTAAGTTAACGGTGGGAACAATCTGATTGATTTTATCGCTGATGGATGAAATTTTATGATTGAAAAAGTTCATAAAGTCCTGACTAGTAAGCTCTAAGGGAATGCTAGGATTGACAGAGTCCTGACTCTTTGTCAACCTGGCTACAGTGCTGAAAAGAAACATGGGATTATTCTTATTCTCTTCTATTAATGCAGAATAATAACTTGTTCTAGCTTTTCTAAGAGATTTTTTTATAAATTAAAAGATGATTTCTCCAAGCTAAATAGATTTCATCTAAATTAGTAGAGAGCCATTTTCTTTCTAATTGACGAGTCTTCTGTTTTAAGCTACGAGTTTCTGTGTTGAACCAAGGAGTTAGAAATCTCTGATTAGACTTTTTCTTTTTTAAGGGGCCACCAAGTCTAGAATCTGATGCAGAGAAGCTGTAAGACTATCTACCATGCTATCAATTACAGAAGGAGCAAGCTGTCTATAGCTTATTTCCGTTGTGTTGACACATGGCTGACATAAGTCCAGACCCAGGGAACATGCACACAAGGCTCGAGCAAGATTCAATGATTTTATTGAACAGTGATTATTGTATGAGTGCCTGAGTGCGAGGTGTTATGTAGTGCTGGAGGACGGGGTGCGCCGAGGGCAGAGAGGAGCACCGTACAGCCAGGCAACCCTATGGGCAGAGCACACACAGAGGTTAGCAGCGGGCAGACACACAGTGGAATGGGTATTTATGCTGGTGCTTACTTGCAGGTGGGAAAGGTGGCTGGTGTTGGATAATGTTGCAGTTCTCCTGCCTGGAAGACAGCGTCCAGCTGCGCGCTCGGCGTGAGGAGGAGAGTGATGGCGGGGACGAGGGAGCGATGTCCGCCGCCAGAGGATCCACCTGTGCACAGGGGAGAGACTGGAGAGAAGGTGAGTGATGTTATCTTACGTGCCGGGACGAATGGCATCAGAAGTGTGCAGGCCGTTGAGGAATAGGCGAGCTCTGGAGAGTAAAGCATGGATGAGCAGATGGCTCCAGACCGAGGCTCAGGGTGAAGCGGGCTTTATAGCCTGAGCTTGATGAGGCACAGGTGTGCGCACAGCTGAGATGGGAGACAGGCGAGAGTGAGTTGTGACAATGGCATAGAGGAAACAATCTGCATAAATTTGGTAACAACATCATCTGAGAGGCGTCTACTGTAGTAATATTTTTCTTTAGGAGCCAAATAGTCAGAAATAGTAAAATCAAAGGTTAACAGACAATGGTCTGACAGTACAGGGTTATGAGGAGACACTACCAGATTTTCTATTTCTATGCCATATGTCAGAACAAGGTCCAACGTATGGAGGAGATAATGAGTAGAATTTCCTACTTTCTGAGAAAACCCCATCAAGTCTAATATTGAATTAAATGCCACATTAAGGCTTGGAGAAGGCATTTGACCGCGTCCCTCGTGGATTTTTGTGGGGGGTGCTTCGGGAGTATGGGGTATCGGGCTTGTTGTTACGAGCTATTCGGTCTCTGTACGACCGTTGTGAGAGTTTGGTTCGTATTGCCAACACTCGGAGAATGGAGCGAGAGATCGACAGACGGATTGGAGCAGCATCTGCA